>BSBK01009108.1:0-140000 GCA_027943335.1 Chamaecyparis obtusa
ACTAAACACATACCTACAATATATCTAATGTATATCTAATACAACATTGATGTTATCAAATTCTACTTATTAATTAAAACCTCAAATCAAAGTCTTTGAATTTGCATTTCAAACATAATGATTAATAAGTAGGAGATGTTTTTTTATAACAAGTCAAATTATGATATTGCTATCGAGATTCAACTGTGTAGTTTTCGAGTCAAACTCATTGACCTATGTTTCATGAGTAGGGGCTCACAAGAACCCGTCTATCGTGAGAAAAAAATATACACTTAATATTTATTGCATCTAGGTGATGCTTACAGAGGTGATGTGTTAAGCCTTCTCAAAAAGTTGCCTATCTCAATACTACTCCAATTCAAACACACTGAATGAAACTAATTCCTCTAAATGAAATATAATGTTTAGTCCTATACGAAATTCCATATAACCTCTTCCATTGTAAAAAAAAGCAAACAAAAACACAAGCTCATCAAATATAACCTTAGTCCTCTATCCACAATTAAATTTCGATTATCAAATTCTATTTCAAAATCATTAAGAAACCAAAAAGGACACATAGATAATGTTTATACCGACATTACATGTATTCCTTGAAAAAAAAGCTCACTAAATTACATGTGAATTCTCTCGAATTTTCATAGGTCGTACTTTGTCTTTAGTCTTGGTAAGAAGCAACGCATTAGTAATGCTAAGCTAAAACAACATTCAACTTTTTTATTCCATTTTTTTTGAGGTGGCGTCTCCTACTAAACCATTCTATCCTACTTCTCTATTTCACTTTCAAAGATTCCTTGGCATCTTCTATTTGTGGCTGCTAATAGTTAGCTCTATCAATCAAGGTCTCACTAAATGAAACATCAATCACATAAGGATTTGATGGGTATATATATATATATATATATATATATATATATATATATATATATATAAAAGTTAGTTCATGAAGGTGAAAGATGTATATTTTCATTATTAAAATTATAAAAGATAAAAGATAAAGAAAGATAGGTATATGTTTTAAATGAACAAAAGGATTAGTATAAATTTATAAAAGATATAGTTCACAAGATATATCTTCATATTAAATGTAGGAGGATTTCTAAATGTGTAATGAAAGGTGAGGGTTTAAGTATCAATATCATTTGTTTGATAATGTGTAGTATTATTATATCTCAGATAAATGAAATAAAATCTTTTGGTATAGATAGAAAGATACGTATAAGGTCTAAAAATGATGAAACATGTAGACTCTTTTGTATCACAAATGAAGAGATCGTCATTAAAGGAAAAAGGATAAGAGTCAATATAGGATACAAAACAAAGGGTCATAAAATCTACAGTAAACAATCTAACAATAATTTATAAGTAAAAGATAAGTTTGCATGGCTCTAGTAAATATAAATAAATAAAGCTTGAATCCTAATAACATCTCTAATGAAAGATATACAATTAGAAATATAAGATTTAAAGTTGTCTAATGTAGAAGAAATAAATGTACGTGGAGGAAAATGCCTAGATTGAAAGGGACATCCATTTGGTCATCTCTTGTAATCACTTTCTAGGATATTAATTTTATTTCACCTAGGTATATAGATTTATAAATGTTATTGTATAGCAATTTATTTGTTTACTCATGTTTTATAAATATGACATGATATACTTTTTACACAAATAACATATAAGATACTTACATTCATTTAAAATAAAAGAAATACATTTTTAATCAAATAAAAAGAACAAATACAACAATATATCTATCAAATAAAATCCTAACCCTCAACCCACAATTTAATTTGAATCATCAAAGTACATCTCAAAACTCAATTTTTTTAAATATAAAATTTAAATCATTAATAGTATGTTATTAAAATTTGATAACATAAAAACATCAAAATTACTTTTAAAAAAACTTCTTACTTCTCACTTGTATTGATAGCTATGGTGGAATGATGTTTATTCACCATAGGAATGTCTTGATTAATCTTTCACAAAGAGTTTAAATTGTCAATGACTTCAATCAAAATCAACTATTGATCTCAGAAAGCGAATGCCAAAGAATATTGTGAGATACATTTTTAATAAAGCGATGGATTTTTTAGGCCGTAGACAGATAATTGGATACATTTATCTTTTATAATAGATTTGTTTGGTGTTACGTCATATTTGTTGACATGGATGTTACTCAACTCTTTTTCAAATGATCAATCAAAATAATTTTTTTTTAATGCTATTAAATAATGTGGGGACAACTATGGTTGAATTATTATGCTCATTTCCTTTCTAATATATTCACCCAAATCTCTCCTTTTTGATTGATTTGCTAGTTTTTGCAGCTTCTTACACTGTTTTTGTATCACTGACATACAAATATCACAGTAAATAGTCATTACATATGTTTGTATGTAAGGGGGAGAGGAGCCAATACATGAGCTTGGGCTAATATAGGTAATATAGAATCTGAACAAAATAGACAAGTTCACGAATAAAACAGATCTATAGTGGTGCACTAAAAATGTCCCATCAATACATATCCCTAAAAAGATGCATCTAAATTTCAAAAAACAATAATTCATGTGGTGCCACATCAGCACACCATTAAATGTGATTTAGTGCATATTTATTGGTCTTATCACTTTTTGGGATCATTTTGGACACCTTCACAAAATGTATGCTGATGTGGCATCATATTTTACCATGTGGAGTTGAAATTTTGTTTTTAAGTAGGGAACTTGACAAATAAACTCATGTAAAAAATTGAGAGTAATTTGAAATTTCCACATAAGATTTTAAGAAGTGTGAAGTTAGGGTGAGCACGTATTGGCTCCTCTCCTCTAATAAAAAGTTTATACACAAAATTGTAGTAACATATAAATAAATTGATGTAGAAAGGGTTTTTATGTTTTAATGTGGAAGAGAATACATAATGTATGTTCAAAATGAGATGGAATAGAATTATATTCTTAAGAGTATGTGTTGGAGGTATAAAACCTAAATGTGTAGAAGATTTATATTGGTAAGAGGAGAGGAAATTATTATCAAGGGACTGTTTGGAAGAGTTTCTCAACACATAATGATATCTTTGGATTTCTTTATTAAAACTTTTTTTCTTCTATGTTGATTTAGCGATTATTGAAATATGTTTTGTGTTGCATCTAACTCTTATTATTTAGATGACACTCTTTGTTAGATAACTAAGAGGGGGGTGATTCAATTAAGTCTAGTTATCCTACAGTCCCAAATACTCCCAGATGTATATAAAAAAACTTTTAAATCAATTAATCAACTCGGTAATATATCAACTGTGTCTTTCTCTTTATCTACTGATTACTAGTAAATTAAATATTGTGTTTACCGATCCATCCAGTTATAGTAACATGTGTAAAGTAAAATAACAATTCAACACATCCATGTACATATAATACTTTGACTTTTAATGTGGAAACCTTGTTAAGGGAAAAACCACCTGGGACTGGTAACCCAAAATAATTCACTCTTCTGAAGTGAGCTCGTTAAGAGCCAACCCTGTTAAAGGTTACAAAACACACTGTGAGGTGTGACCTGGTTAGAGGATTTATCACTAATAGTTCTCCCTTGAACAAACATTCACTATGAGGTCAACAAGAAAACAATCAACATTCATTGAATGTCATATTGAAATATAAAGATTATTAAGTCCCACTCGGTTAAGAGATTTATCTGTAGCAATGGTTAAACTGATACAATAATGATCTGATTCAAATACAACTTGATTTAAAGATTTTCAGATCTATGCTAAGCTTAAAAATACTTCTGATCAATAATCAATTCAATCCCTTTGTTTCCTCCAACTCTGTTCTGCTCAGTAATTATTTTCTCTATCACTCGGTGTTGTCTACATAATTGCTCAGTTTTGTCTTCAACCAGTTTGATCATCTTTGCATGATTTCAATATTTTCACACAAAATATCTTGCAGCAGACTCAATAGGGAATCTCTTATCTCTTTATATAGACATCATAAACTATTTTATTTCCATTCACAAATTTTGCCTCTTAATCTTCATCATTGATTTTTTCACTTTAACCTTCCCCGACAGTTGTGTCAATAACATGTTTCATTCTCTTTGATCCGATCATCTTTGAATTTTGTCAACCATTTGATCATCATAAAAAATATTATCTTTTACCTCAGAATCATCAATAATTTTCCAGCTCATCATCTTTAGTCGGTAGTCATAAGTTCCATTTATTTCTTTCACTCAGTCAATACCATAATGCGTTGGTGATAACTAGCTCAGTTAACATTGTACTCGGTATACACTACACTTGCTCGGTGTATACTGAATTCTTCATTGACATACCACATAAACTTGTTCATTCTTCATCTTCAATCCATAATAGATTCATGTAATAAAATCAAATCACTAACATAATTCCATAGACTCATTAATAAGTTATCCAATGAATATCATATCCATAACTTTCTCATCCATCTCATCTTTATGTAAATATCTCATTCCTTCATCATTATTTCCTTCTTAAGATGTTTGTAACCATCATGATAAGTATAGTCAAAACTAGTTGACATCAATGATAATAAATTAACTAATTTAATGCCTCACATACACATTAGTAGCTCGATGATCATCAATCATTGTATTTCAAATATCCAATCAGTTATCAATCTCTCTCTCAAGATATTCAATCAGTTGTAGTCTATCAATCTCTCCCTTTGGAATTGATGGCAACACAATATGAAATATAAGTTATAGAATACCAAATATCTGTTATATAACTCTATATGCAAATGTTGTAACTCGGTAAGCTCTCCCTAGCTTATACATTTAATATGTTTAATCACTACACAACATCAATACTTTCTCTTTCGGTTAGCTTCTATTTTAATTGATATATCTATGTTATTCTCTCTTCCTTGCTTCAATCATCTCTCCCAGTAGATAAATATTTCATGTAATTCATCTCTCCCTTTGACAACAATGCCAAAAAGAAAATTTATCAGCTCTGCAATAGCCAAAATATTATCTCTGTTATTTGGTTCAGATGGAGTACCTCGCATGTACTAATATTCAATTTCAATTGTCAAGTCCTTTGAGTTTTCAATTTTCAGATTTTAGTTTTTTAGTTTTTAGTTTTCATAGCCTTAGGAATCCCACAGTATGAACATTACGCATCAACATCATTTGATATTCTGATAAAGTATAGGTTGATGCAACCTCTTAATCACCTTAGTGACTGATAGATAGGGGATGGACCCCTAGTCTACTCCTTAAGTACTCAAATGTGTCCTTAGATAAGGGTTTAGTAAATATATCAGCAAGTTGCTCTTGTGATTTCACATACTCCAATTTTCCTCGCTTCTCTTATGCTTGTTCCCTCAAGTAATGATACTTAATTGATATGTTCTTTATCTTTGCATGCATCACTAGATTCTTAGAAATCTTTATTGCACTAGTGTTATCACAATATATTATCACTAATGTTATCCATTCTCATTCAATTAATTTTTGAATATCTATTTGGTTCCAATCACATTCTTGTCTTTTGGTCTTAGTACCAATGTCCATGTTTTTTTTTTTTTGTATCTATTCAATCTCCTCATTCATAGCCTTAATCCATTCATCATTTTCAAGTGCATCTCTAACATTTTTAGGTTCAAATTCACAAACTAAGCATGTGTTGTTTCTCAACTTACTTCATGTCATCACGCCAACTTTCTTATCTCCAATAATCTAATTTTGTGGATGATTTCTCCTAACATATCTTGCAAGTACAGGTCAATTATTTGATCTTCAATATGTTCTCCACTCGGTGCATGATCATGATCTTAATTGGTAACAGTTTGCTGATTCTTTTTCTATAATGACTGATTCTCAGTAGCATTACCCTATTGCTCAATAACACCAGGCAGTTGCTTGGGTATAGTGTCTGGTTCCTCGATGTAAACAAATCTACCATAGTCTTATGGTTCCTTTTTTCTTTCTTCATCATTTTTCTCAGCAAATTTATCAACTCTTGTACACTCAAAATGTGCACTTCTCTAAGTCATTACTTCTAAGAGAATCCATGGATTGGAAACATTGAGAAAGCGACCTAGAGCTCCCTAGGCATGGAGTCACAAGGATATTAAGAATGCTCTTAGGTAGAGCTATTAAGCCAATAACCTTGCTAGTAAACCACACAATGGGAGATTCAAAGAGACAAGGGCAAGAATGCCAATATCTTCAAGAATCAAGATGAGAATGCAATGCAATGCTATGCTAGAAATGAAGATGCAAGAATGCAACTAAGCTATGAAAATGAAAGTATTACAAGCCTTACTAATTAAGCTATGTGAGCTAAGCTAGAACTTGAAAGGAAATCTAAGCTAAGAAATCATAAACATGAAGCTATGATGCAAGAATGAAAGCTAGAATGCAAGAAGATCTCCAAAGCTCCAAAGTCACTAAGAAATCCTACAGCATAAGATTAGTATGAAAGAATTGGATCCTAGAATGAGAAGATAGCTCTTCTTTTATAGAAAGTGAGAATCAAGAGATGATGGAGATTAAGAGGCAAAAGATTTGATCAAGGGTGGGGTTTAAAAGAGGAGCAATCCATGTGCACAAGTCTCCTCCAATGAGAAAGAAGTGTTGACTTTTGTGCCTCATGTGAGACAAAAAGGCCTTTTCTCCTTTTTATAAAATAGGAATAATGCTCTATTTGTGCAACTTAGGATAAGAGGAAAAGTGAGGAATTTTTATTTAATAAAAGGGGAGGAAATTCTTTTTAATTAAATAAAGACTTAGGATAAAATGGGTAACCCATAGAAAATAATTGAATAAATGATTGAATTAGGATTTGATCAAGGAAATTCATATAATTGAAAAATATTGATTCAAAAAATTGATAAATTGCAAGAATGGGGCCCAAAGTTTAGGCGACCATTTTAAGGTGCATACATTTGCCCCTCTTTGACTAATGTGAGATCGATTTGGAATCACATGTAGTCAAAGAATGGAATTGAAGTGTGAGATCAACTTGGGATCACAAAACAACCCAGATGTGTGTTCAACGGATGGGAACACATCAGGACAAAGATAAGTTGATTGAAAAAGACAAGGCCAACATACCTATAAATAGGAGATTGTCAAGTCTCAAATAAGAGATAAGAATCTCAAGGTTTGATTGATAAGCTGAATCAAGGATTGGAGTTTGATAGGTATTGCCCCCTCAGAATCAAAATTGAAATCAGGTAGAGAAGAAATAATAAATTGATAAATTTGATCAAATCACTAGAAATCATAATCGAAGATGAAAGATGAAAGATGATAGGATAACCATCAAGCAATGAAGATATGCCCCAGTTTGACTAGGTTTGACTGAGAAAGATATAGGATAAAAATGAAATCAAAACTCAGAAAGATGAAGCGAATGAAAATGAATGAAAGATTAGAAGGTTGAAAGAGATGAGGATGAAGAAATGAAGATGCCCCAGCGAAGATCGAAGGATCAAGCCTCAATCGGTCAGCCAACTACACAGAAGAAAGAGAAATTTTGAAATGTTATTTTGACTATCAAGATTAACTTAGATTTCAATTTCGATCTTGAAAATGGATCCAGGATGTTGAAATTAGCTAGGGGTGCAATTTTCACAAAATTTTGAGATGTTTCAAAAATTAGGTCAAAAAGTCAAAATGCTATATAAGGGGTAAAAAGGTCATTTTCAAATTCATTTGTCTTTTGTGATATTAAGAACTTTGAGAGCTTAGAGAGAGATTATGGCCCAAAAAGTAGCGATTCTAGTCGACACACATCAATTCAAGTGTGGTCAGCCTCCTCACTATGGAGCCCTGGTAAGTTTTCATAAAAACTCGCCTTTTGAGTCATTTATGAGCTATTTATAGCATTTTAAAACATATTTTTTAATATTTCAAATTATATTGATGTGAAAGTTCATACAACACTTTTAAAGTATCTCATACCTTTGATACTCTTTATCGTGCAATAGTTTGTGGGTCCACAAAGTATCGCACAGGTGTTCAATCCAAGATCGCACAATACTAGATGAAACATCGTGTGATCTTGTGCGAACTATCGTATATGAAAAGAGTATCACACTGCTATTGAGGAAAGTATCACATGATACAATATCCAAAAATAGTATCACACTGGTGTAATAAGAAATATCGCATTTTTTTAATTTGAACAATATGACATGGGTCTACACAATTTTTGCATTTAAGATTTCTTATACTGATTTTAGACATCCATCATGATATATTCTGACATCTGGTTTGGGGTTATGTCTTGCAGGAGGCTTTTCTAGCACTAATTATCAGGGCTTCGAGAGTGACTAGACTACACTATGTTAGAGATCTAGATACTCCTGGGAGAGATGACCTGATCAGCATGGGATTCAAGTTTCTGCTAGATATGCCCCATATTTGGGCAGATCACAGCTTGCTGACAACGTTGGCAGAGAGATGGCATAGTGAGCACAACACCTTTCATTTTCCTACTGGAGAGGTGATGATCTCATTAGAGGATGTCTATCAGATCCTTTGGATACCTAGCCATAGCGATCTAGTGAGTATAATCATGTTTCTAAATGTACATAGATGTATAGTTTTCATATGATAAAAACTGACATGATTTTTCTGTTGACATAGGTATATTATGATCAAGATCTAATTGAGGGGCGACAGGCCATCCAGGACATGTTCCAAGATGTGACCATCATTGATAGACACCTCAGTTGGGACCGGCTAATGGAGGAGTATGGTTGCAATTACCCAGTTCCATGCATAGTGTGCTCGATAGTTGCACAAGCCCTTATCACTGACAGGAGCCAGAGAGGGTTCCCCTTGGGTTAGGGTAGATTAGTTGCTGATTTGATAGCACACCCTCGATGGATGGCATGGGGCCTAGCTATCCTAGCTAATATGTACCATGAGCTCCATGAGATAGTCTACAGGGATAGCAAGACATGGGCATGTAGTGTTGTTATAGCACAGGTATGGGCATGGGAGCACATCATCGTTGTGCACCCATATGTGTAGCCTAGGGAGCGGAGATGCCCCTACATATACAGATATATGGGATTCATCAACCAGCCCCATAGCAGGGACCTCACATACTATAGGAGGCTCCTAGAAAAGCTCATAGCTTTTGAGTGGAGACCGTACAAGGCCTGTGAGTAGTGGAGTGACCGAGAGCGGGAGCTTGGGTATATGCTATGTAGCTGGCCACTATTAGGCTGCCACTCTGAGATAGTTGAGAGATTTGTGATCACTCGAGTCTAGAGGTAGTTTGGACGGTAGCAGAGGGTACCTACAGAGACTACCACATATGCCCGGGCCAAGGATGAGGAGGGACAAGGATGGCTTTCAATGCTGGACTACCAGTAGGCAGCACAAGAGACTATAGGTATATGCAGGGCACCATGGAATTACCTACCCGATATGGTGGATGTAGGTGTGGATGCAGCCTACAGGGTAGAGTGGTGGAGATAGCCATTCCCATGTTTTACTATTCTAGATGCACAACTGCCGACATAGTGTGGTGATGGGAGTGATTGGGATGGGGGAGACGAGGGAGGGAGGGTGAGAGAGAGGGGACAGGGATTGAGATCAGGTGGCTGGAGATGGTCACAGAGATAGGTTTCTGATGATGAGGAGGAGGAGGATGCGATGAGACTAGTTCGTCGATAGGTGGATGCAGGACAGGATCAGCGTGCAGACAGAGGAGGTGGGGAGGATCTCAGGGCTAGAGTGCAGGCCTTAGAGGCTGAGATTCAGCAACTAAAGATCACTATTGCCGTGAGAGATCAGTAGTTAGTAGATGCACGAATCGAGATAGATCAGTGGGAGAGAGCAGCATAGGCTAATGTTGCAAAGATCTAGAGAGAGGCGGCATGAGTGGCCTATTATCATGGGCTATATATAGCAGTCATCCCTACAACACAAAGAGCACCACTCTACTCTGAGATGGCAGGCAAGTCGGATGTGGTACCAGATAGAGCGACAACACCACCACCACCACATGATGGGGAGAGTTAGACTTAGGTCTAGGATTAGATGTATAGAGTCATATTTTGGGACATCATCCAGATTTTGGATCCCACATTGTACTTTGTATCATCACACACACACACACACACACACACACATATATATAAGATTTACTAGATTTGTGATGTATCTTGTGTATTTGCCCCACTTGTGATGGATGTTTCAATTTTATTGTCTTGTTATATTGCTCAAATGTATGATATATGATTATATATGCTCATGTATAATCTCTCTCATAGATGTATATTTAGTTCTTATATTATGATATAGACTCATGTTTCTGAAAATGATCTTTTTATGATATAGATATGATGATAAGATTAACACCTTGTGATGACAAGAAAAGGATGTGATGTGACAACCAAGGAGTGAAACACATGATTGAGAAGAAGTGAAAGAAGAGCGCAGTTAACTGACAAGTCCACGAAAGATGAAAGGAGAGCTCTCTCCATATGCAAGATGCAAAACAAAATGAACATGAACTTAAGAATTCAAGCTACTATGAAAATTGGTTTACTTGCAAGGTTACAAAGCCATTAGTCTCTAATAATCTATTGGAAATATAGATGCAGTAACTGAGAGGGGGGGGTGAATTAGTTAACCACAAAAATATTACCACTGATCCCTTAAATATCTTAACAAATTATTTACTGTGCCACTCGGTAAATATACAGAGAAATGCTGAAAACTTGATCCTTGAAGTGTGTAATAATTAAACTGTTCTTAAGCATTCATCATTGATTAACTTACATGAATAAAGAAAATAACATGAACACAAGAGACACCAAATTTACCATGGAAACCCAATATAAGAAAAACCACCAATGTAACTAGTTACTATTTTTCACTCTTTTGAAGTGATGCCCGGTTAGAAGCCAACCCGGTAAAAGGTTACAAAACACACTGTTAGGTGTGACCTTGTTAGAGGATTTAATCACCCTGCTAGGAGTGGCCTTGTAAGAGGTCTTGAAACAATTCAATAGAACTGTTACCTTGTTAGAGGATTTACAAAATGGTTGTTAAACCAACTCGGTTAAGAGATTTTGATATCACTGCTACAATTGCTAGAGAGTAACAATGAAATGACCTGCAACTGAATTGCTGAATATAGATCTCTATTCTATTTCACTAGATCCTTACTAATCAATTAAATCTTTGCTGCTCCTCAAGGATATTTGACCATCCTTCAAAATTCGTACACACCTTTCTTCAAAATGATTTATGCATGATATATATCTTTTATTCACCACTTGACCTTCTATATATATATGCCATTTCATAATCATTTAGATTGTCAAGTCGGCACTAATAATTATTATAACAGTCGGCTGGGATAAACAAACTGTAATAACAAAATTCTTTGAAAGGGCCGACCTTGCTCGGTAAACATTAATCCTAAAAAGATTTCCTTCGATGATCGAGAGAACTCGGTAACCACAGTGAATTCTACAACATCCTTTGGAGACAGAGAGAGCTCGGTAACCACTAATTTTCCTTCAATAACCGAGGAGGCTCGGTTAACACTGTTACCCTGTCATGTTTCCTTTAGACACTCGATAGAACTAGGTAGACACTAAAAACCGCCTAGCTGACCGATTGAGCTTGGTAGATACTGAGAGCGATAATTGATATGACATTTGTGT
This sequence comes from Chamaecyparis obtusa, assembly GCA_027943335.1. Taxonomy (NCBI): domain Eukaryota; kingdom Viridiplantae; phylum Streptophyta; class Pinopsida; order Cupressales; family Cupressaceae; genus Chamaecyparis; species Chamaecyparis obtusa. The sequence continues at coordinate 11,691 of BSBK01009108.1, forward strand.
GACATCAAAGACAACACATAGCTAATCCAACAATGTCCTTCAGACAATTGTATCCAACAATAATCATCATCAAGCATTGTTGGTAGTGTCACAAGATCATACAATGCACACTAGTATAACTATGTGAATCTGAATATGATTTATATTAGATAGGTATGTGGGAATCCCACCTAGGCATCAAAGGCATATAGGTCAAGATGACTAGTGCAGTGAGGTTTCCTAAGTTTGATATAGCAAGATTATCCTCGCATCAAGACACAAGAAAGTCAAGATGACTATAAGCATGCACTTGTGGAAAACAGTCAAGGATAATATATTGTAGATCCTAGCATCAAGTGGAACAAGCATAAATGCTCATGACAGTTAAGATCAACAAAATATACCCATAATCAGCAAACAAATAAAACATGTCCTCGTGCCCCCAGTCTTCTAGCTCAGTATCATTGAAAACTATTAGGGAGAGAACACTCATCAAAGAAATCATCATAGACAACACACAAAGCAATAAAGTCAAACAAGTATTAGCAGGTCAAGTGTTTAAGTGCGTGTGTGTAGGTCATAGAATCAAACTTTGAGTATCGCATCTGCTAGTGGAAAATATCATATCATGGTAGATTGTGGGTAGGATATCTGATAAGTGTTGAGAAACACTTGATGATGGGAAAGTGTTGAAAAACATAGTTGGGGTGGTGTTGAAAAACATCATTTTTAAGGTGTCCTAAAGACCAACACATCCTAAGAGACCAAAGCTAACATAGTTATGCCCCCTAGACAAAGATAAAGACCAATTCCAAACCAAGGCAACAAGGACAAGGCATGATGGAGAAAGGCTAAGTGTCGAGGACGTGGGCTAAGAAATAAGGGTGCAAAGGCCTCAAGTAGCGCCTGTTTCTAGATTTTCACCACTTGACAGATTTTTTCAATTTTTTCAATTTTTTTGTATTTTTGCTACCAAGGCGCCTGTTTCCAAGTTTTCACCAAGGCACTTTTTCTATTTTTTTTAAATTTTTTGTAATTTTTTTATTTTTTTATATTTTTTTTAGGACTTTATATGCTTTTTAGGATTTTTTCAACATCATATATGAATTTTTTTGGAATTTTTTTCAGGATCAATAAGTATGTACAAAGGATGCCCCCAAACAAAACAGGCATCATGGATAGAACTTCTTCAGGTGCAAAACATTAATAGGATCGGGGAGCTATTCTCCCTCTTCAGTAGACAACAAATAAGCACTTGTCCCAAAAGCTGTAGTAATGATGTAGGGTCCAAGCCAATTAGGTTCAAATTTTCCCTTTTGATCTCTATGTTGTTGGTTCTTAGGATTTTCACGTAGGACAAGATCTCCCACTTGCAATTCTCTAAGGTGAACCTTTTTGTTGAATGCTTTGGACATACACTTTTGGTAAACCCTCATGTGATCAAATGATGGTTTACGCTTTTCATCAAGAAGTTCTAACTCTTGGAGTCTCATGGTACGGTAGTTTTCATCTATCACTAGATGTTTGAGGGAAACTCGAAGTGAAGGAATCTCCACCTCTAAAAGTAACACTGCTTCAGCACGATAGGTAAGGGCAAAAGGAGTAGCCCTTGTAGGAGTATGAATACTCGTTCTATAGGCCAACAAGGCTAGATTTATCTATAAATGCCAATCTCTACCATTCTTATGAACTGTTCTATGGAGAATTTTAAGAATGGTTTTATTCGAAGCCTTTGCTTAACCATTTCCTTGTGAGAAGTAAATGGAGGACCAATGTTGTTTAATCTTGAATTGTTTGCAGAGTTTCTTAAGGTCCTTATTTTTTAGCTGACCTCCATTGTCAGTGATGATCTCAGAAGGTACGCCATATTGACATATGATATGGTTCAGAATGAAAAGAGAAACTGTCTTGCCTGAGGCAACAGAAAGTGGGACAACTTCTACCCATTTGGTAAAGTATTTAGTAGTAATGATGATAAATTTGTGTCCACCTAATGAGTTGGGATGAATCTACCCAACAAGGTCAAAGGCCCAATGCTGAAATGGCCAATGACAAATAGAAAGAATAAGCTCCCTACCTGGAGCATGTATTAGGTGACCATGTTTTTGACACTTTTCATAGGTTTTTGCAAAAGCTACTACATTTGTCTGCATCATAGGCCAATAGTACCCAGCCCTAAGCAACCTTGTGGTCGTAGGTTTGAGCCCCACGGTGGGTGCCAAAAATGTACACTCAAAATGTGCACTTCTTTAAGTCATTACTTCCAAGAGAATTCATAGATTGGAAACTTTGAGAAAGTGACCTAGAGCTCCCTAGGCATTGAGTCACAAGGATATTAAGAATGCTCTCAGCTAGAGCTATTAAGCCAATAACCTTGCTAGTAAACCACGCAATGGGAGATTCAAAGAGACAAGGGCAATAATGCCAATATCTTCAAGAATCAAGATGAGAATGCAATGCAATGCAATGCGATGCTAGAAATGAAGATGCAAGAATGCAACTAAGCTATGAAAATGAAAGTATTACAAGCCTTAATAATTAAGCTATGTGCACTAACCTAGAACTTGAAAGGAAATCTAAGCTAAGAAAGTATAAACATGAAGCTATGATGCAAGAATGAAAGCTAGAATGCAAGAAGATCTCCAAAGCTCAAAAGTCACCAAGAAATCTTGAAGCATAAGATTAGTATGAAAGAATTGGATCCTAGAATGAGAAGAGAGCTCTTCTTTTATAGAAAGTGAGAATCAATGGATGATGGAGATTAAGAGGCAAAAGATTTGATCAAGGGTGGGGTTTAAAAGAGGAGCAATCCATGCACACAAGTCTCCTCCAATGAGAAAGAAGTGTTGACTTGTGTGCCCCATGTGAGACAAAAAGGCCTTTTCTCCTTTTTATAAGATAGGAATAATGTTTTATTTGTGCAACTTAGGATAAAAGGAAAAGTGGGGACTTTTTATTTAATAAAATGGGAGGAAATTCTTTTTAATTAAATAAAAACTTGGGATAAAATGGTTATCCCATAAAAAATAATCAAATAAATGATATAATTAGGATTTGATCAAAGAAATTGATATAATTGAAAAATATTGATTTAAAAAATATTGATTCAGAAAATTGATAAATTGCAAGAATGGGGCCCAAAGTCTAGGAAACCATTTTAGGGTGCATACAACTCTCAAATTTTCACTTTCAATCATTTTGTTAGTATACTTATTCAAACATTTATAAACTTTTCTCTTAGTAGAATATCCTAAGAATATGCGTTCATCACCTTTTGAATCAAATTTCCCATTTCTATCATCTTTTAGAATGTAACATCTACTTCCAAATATTCTGAAATAACTCACATTAAGTGTGTAACCATACCATAATTCATAAGGTGTCTTGTTTGAATCTTTCTTCAATTGAACTCAGTTTAATGTGTATACAACACTACTAACAACTTCTCTCCAATACATCTGTGCCACATCTTTTTCAATCATTACTGTTCTAGCACAATCCACAATAGATATATTTCTTCTTTCAAAAATCCCATTATATTGGGGTGTCCTCGGTGCATAAACTTATCTCTTAATTACATGTTCATTATAAAAATTAGTGAACTCATTAGAAATAAATTCACCACCGCTATTTGATCTCAATAATTTTAGTTCTTTACCACTTTCTTTTTCCACTTTTTCTTTATACCATTTAAACATCTTAAAAGCTTTAGATTTTTCTTTCAAGAACATGACAACCATCATTCTAGAGAAGTCATCAACAAAAAAGATAAAATATATGTCTCCATAATAACTTTGAGTTCTCATAGGACCACACAAGTCAATATGAACCAATTCCAAAATAGCATTATAAGAAAAGTGTTTTGTCTTAAAGCTAGATTTTGACATCTTTCCCATTTGACATTGTTTTCACATAACATGGTCAGGTTTAGATATGATCGGTAAGCCTCTAACTTTTATTTTATTACTAATCTTAACCATGTTGTCAAAATTCACATGCCATAACCTCTTGTGCCATAACCACACATCTTCATTTTTAGCCAACAAACAAGAAGTTTCAGCATTGTCCAGATAGAATGAATTACATTTATATTGTTCACCAGTATCGACCAATTTTCTAGTCTCATCATATATTTTCACCTTTCTATTTTCAAATGAAACTCGGTGACCTATTTTATTCAGTTGTGCTACACTCAATGTATTATAATTAAGTCCTTTTATCCAATATGCATTCTCACATCTGATCTTATTGTTCAACAATATAGACCCTTTTCCTTTCACTAGACAAAGTGTATCATTTCCCATTTTAACAGTTCCACCATTATAATGTTCAAGGTATTCAAATTTCTCTTTATCACCAGTCATATGATGTGTACATCCACCATCAATAATCCAAGTATCATTATTGCTAACTTTAGAAATAAGTGTTGTTTCTACATACCTTTCTTCTTCTTCCAAATCTTCTTCCAAAGCTACAAACATTACCTCAATGTCTGCATCAGTGTCGGTGTTGGTGTCATCATCATCATCTTCAACAAGGTAACATGCCTTCTTTCCTTTGTCTTTGTAATCTTGGTTACTTCTTCTATCATACTAACAGATTCCTTTGTGTTCTTGGTTATCTCTTCTATCAAACTTCCTTTCATTAGATCTTGTATTGTCTTAAAATGGAAGCACTTCCATGTTAAGAGTGTTTAGCCCTTTAAGTAAGTGGTCTGGGGTCATGTCAAGCACCTTGATTGGGTCTTTTCATGGATCTAGATGTTTCCCCCTTATTTTTCTTCTCTCTCCCTATTTCCAACCTCATTTCTGGCAACTTTCTCTAAGAATCTGAAGATCTTGACTTTCTAGGTCAAGGATGACCTAAAGGGTCAAGAACGGCCTAGTCCCTGACCTTTTCCCTAACCTAGGGCAGAGACTACTTTGTCCCTGACCCCAGGTCCAATTTTCAAATTTAGGAATTTTCAAGATGTCAAGTTTCAGAAAATTTTATTTTTCCACTTCCGGGTTGGTTGTTTCGGGTTTCAGAATAGTAAATCCTTAAATTGTATTTAATCTAGGTCCATTTCTAGGGGTTAAGATTAATTGAGATTTAATTCTCCAATGTTGGCCTTCTCTAGAAGTTTGTGCCCTAGATCACTATAAAAGAAGGCCTTCCTCTCTATTTTGATATCTCATCTCATAATCTCTCAAGCTCTCAAGTGCAAGTAAGAAAGAAGGAGAAGGAAAGAAAGAAAGCATTCATTCAGCCTCAAGCCAAGCATTCAAGCATTCATCTATTCAGCATTCATCAAGGAGATCCATTGTTAGCTAGTGAAGGATTCAATCTCTTTGGAGCCCCCTTTAAGATTTCTCCATCAACATTCATCCAAGCCTCTTCCTATGCAAAGATACATTCAAGATTGGTGTTGAAGATCTAATGCCATTGATTTGAGACATCCTACATACCTCTACATTCATTTGGAGCATCCCTACTTGTGGATTGAAGGATTCGAATCCCCTACAAGGACTTCAACATAAGCAAGGTGAATAGCTCCATTTACTTTGTTTATGCATATTACAATTTCAATTCAATTTCAAGGTTAATTCCTAAATTGGGGTTTGACCAAGGCAAACCCCCCATCCAAACAAAAAAAAAAACCATTTTTCTTGTAGGTACAGGTACAGGACAACGAATTGAAGTGCATATCTAGATACCCTTTTCGGTGAACTTTTGAGATCCGTGAACAAAATTTTCGTCAGAGATGATCTTCAGTGAGGGGTAGGATCCTACCTCGTGTTAAGACCTTGCCCCGCTATCTGGATCAAAGATGACCTGACCTCAGAAGGAAAAATTTTTTATGGGTTTTCTCTATCTCGGCATTTCCAATTTGAAGCAAGTTGTAGAATTTCCCAAAATTGTGCATAGACATCAGAAATCAACATTTTCCAAATTTACCTTATTTTGAGGTTAGTATTTGCCTCCTATTCATTTAAGATTTCAAGTACATACTTTATATAGTAGATTATAGGATTTTCTCCTTTCTTCATGTTCTCCATTGTTTGATTCAATTGTGCATTGATCACTTCTTTGTGATTAATCCATTTGGATCTCTCCTTTTGAGAATTTGAATTAAGGATAGGTCATATATTCTCCCTTTGCATATCACATTACCTTATCTACCACTATTCAACCCCATACACACATAATTACCCTACCCATAAAGGTGAATCCATTTCACCTTTATTCATTTTGGTGAACCCGACATACTTACCCTCCTTTCTTTTGTGGAATTAGATGCCCTATTTTGTTTTGTGGTGTTAGATTTCCCTTTATATTATTTTTTTGGTGTTAGATTTGTCTTTTATGTTAAATATTTCATGCTAATTAGATTTCTTGCTTCTATATTTCAAAAATACAAAAAAATTACAAAATCTCTTTCAAAATACAAAAATATTCATGCTTTATGTTTTCTTAGTTTAGTTCATTTGCATTGCATTGGTTTATGAGCTTTACTACTACTAGTCCTACTTATAACATTCTAGTTAGAAGAAGTCGTAGACTCATGGGTGCCTTTGATCCTGAATCTTCCTCTCCTTTCCTTAGGATCCTGGATGATAATTTGATTCTCCATGATTCTAATCCTATTATGGAGAAAAACTATTCTCACTCATCTCATGATGAGGATGATGCTTTAAGAGTTCCTCCTGAACAAGTCTAAAAACTTTCAACTAAACTTGATAAAATGGGTAATTGGCTTATTCAAGAAAACCATAATCAAGATTCTATTCAAGCTATAGACGCTCTTAAGAAAGTTCTTCATGATAGTGATCAAGGTGTTAATCTCTTGTGTGGTATTACTCACCTCTTGCATTCAAATGTTAAACCTTTAGCTCAAGAAGTTCAAGATTTAAGGTTGATTCCTCCTGTCACTAGTGTGGAACCTTCTTCTATTCCTTTACCTAGTGTTCCTACCTATACTCCTTCTTTGGTGACTGTGAGTGTTCCCTCTATTCCTATGAGTGTTCCTCCCATGTCCCTTCCTACATCACAACCTTCTTATCATAATGTTCCTTTTACCTATTCCAATCCTCTTCCAGTTGTAGTTCCAAGTGTTCCTCCAATTGTGTCTTCTATTCCTCCAACTTCTTACACTTTACCTAGTGTTTCTAATGTTGCTACTCCTATTTCTCTAATGATTCAACAATCATCAATTTGGCTCAAACTGTGTCATGTTTACAATAACAACTTGCATCCTTGACTCAAAACAAGTTTAGCATTCCTACATGTGACATGGGAAGTCCTTTGTCCCGAGATATCATTCGTACTCCTATTCCTTAGCAAGTCGATATGCCTCATCTTGAGAATTATAATGGAAAAAGAAACCCCGTTCATCATGTTAAAACATTTCAAATCCTTTGTAGTGATTATGCTCATGACCATAGGATTTTAGCCAAGATGTTTGCTAGAACATTTTGTGACAAGGCCTTACAATGGTATTGTTCCTTGCCTCCTTATTCTATTGATTCCTTTCCACAACTTGCCAATGCTTTTATTCAACAATTTCAAAACAACATTGGCCCGCAAGTGTCTTTGACTGATTTGATGCATTGTAAACAAAGTGCTAAGGAAAAATTGACTAAATTTATTGGTAGATTTAAGCATTTTCATGCTCAGATTTCTTATCTTGTTCTTGATATTGATATTCAATGTATGTTTATTTCAATTTGCAAAAGGATATTAGAGATAAGATTTTGCTTACTGAATTTACCTCTTTTCAACAACTTTGTGCAGTGCTTCATCATTATTAATTACAAGTGAGTCAATTTGAGATCACCACTCCAATGGCTCATGTTCCAATTGATAAAAGTGATGCTTCTCCTAATCCAAATAAATTTAAAAAATTCAATAACTATGTTAAGATAAACAAACAAGTGAATGCAGTTGTCGATCAAGTTGTTGTTGCATCTCACAATGCCACTTCTGCATCCACTTCTTTTTTATTAAATCATACGTTTACTCCTCTTTCTGAATCTTTACATTCTATTATGAATAGGTTTTTAACTACTAATATGATTCATTTACCTCCTATTCGACCTCTTTTACCTACTATGATTGCATCTAAATCTTTTGATCCTAAAGCTTTTTGTCAATATCATCATCAGAATGATCATGATACTAAGAAATGTTATTCTTTAAAACATAAGGTTCAAGACTTAATTGATTCTAATGCCTTATCTGTTGATAATCTTGATAGTAGTGGGAATAAATTTGTTTCTCCTCTGAATCAAAATCTTCAAATCTATACGAATCCTTTACCTGTGCATGATACTAATACCATTGCTCAACCATCTTCTATAGAAATTATGTATGATTCAAAGATGGATGATCTTAATCACATTGTTAATCAAGTGGAGTATACTATTCAATCTGTATCTTCACCTCAACCTCAATCTCAGCTTCAAACTATACCTCAAGTTTCATCTCAACCTCAACCAAAACCTAATCCTAAATTGAAAACTCAACCTAAACCTCGACAACAACCTAAGAATAAAAGACCTCGAGAACTTTTGATTACCTTTGATGATTCTGAGACTATTAAAGCTCCTGATGGTCCCCTTTATATTTATGCTAGGATTTCTCAGATACCTAATCGCGGTTGTCTTGTTGATCCTACATCTTTAGTCAATGTTATTACTAAAGAAAATCTTTTTATGAAAAATTTCCAACGCGATTCTTATGATACATTTGATGTGTGGATTCAAACTTGTAATGGTTTTCTTTATCCATCATTTGGTTCTATTAACTTACTGGTTGAATTTTGTGTTAAAATTGTGAACACTACCTTTGTTGTTGTTCCTACTTCTGATCAATTTCAAGTTAAGCTTGGTTTGCCTTGGCTAAATGCCATGCATGTTGTTTCTTCACCTATCCATAAATGTCTTAAATTTGTTCATGAAGAAGTGAAGATGGTTAATCATAGTTTATATCAACCTTCTAGGCCCAGGGATTGTGCCACTCTTGATTTATTTTGGCCTTCATTACCTAATTCATGTCCTTCTCAACCTGATAATCTTTTCTACTCATATCATGATACAGGGGCATCCAAGGTTAAGATAGGGGAATTCTATGTCCTCAGTGAAACTGCATGGAGTGTTTGTATTTTGGTTGGTGTTACTCAGTTGCAGCCTTGACCAACGGTCTCAGTCATTGAAGGAAGCTTGGTCACTTAAGGAACTTGGTAGCCTTTGGCACTCGGTGAAGTGTTACTTGGTCATGCCTGCGGTGCTTGGTCGACACTAGTGCTTAGTGATGCCTGGCATGCTCAATGATTTTTTTGTTGCTTGGTATTTCTGGCTTACCGACTAGAGTTCTGTGTGATTTGTTGAGCGGACTTGGTGCATTTATTGTTGGTAGCCATTATTATGGGCCAACATGCTGAATTAAATGTTTGTATACATTTGTAAGCTGACTTGTATGGCATTTAATTATTTGTTTTTGGGAGTTAATGGTTTCATCTTGCCGACTTGTGGCTGATGACTAGTATTTATAGGATGCTTGGGTAGATGTTTAGAGATAGATTTGGGAGAGAATTTGGGAGATTTGGAGAACTTAGACTACAAGGAAAATTTGATTGTTAGATGTGAAGCTTGAGAGTGAAGTTGTGGAAAAGTTCTTGATGATCTTGCAGATCGGATTGTAATCTAATAATTGATGGTAGCAGAGCTAGGGGTTTGCATACTTAGGAACAAGGAGATTTCTTGGAGGCTTGTGAGCTCAAGTTTAGATCTACCTTAGGGTTTCTATCAGCTTCTGATTATCTTCAGAGCTAGACTAGCTGAGATTGTATTGGATCTGGTTGTGGATTTGTTGGAAATATAATTGGGAAATGTGATACTGAGGAGGGGGGGGGGTGAATCAGAAATCACCTACTAAACCATTCACATATGAATAGAACTTTTGTAGAGCATCAAAAATTTTGAACATAATAAAATGACTAACAAACTAAAACATTATCCATGAAAAGATTCAAAACACAGAGATTTTGGTTACCAAAAAACCCTTGAAAGGTAAAAATGGGGTGGGGATGACACCCACAAATCTTCACCACTACAGTAATAAATTTTCCTATTAGGGCTTACAAAATTTGATCAAAACTTGATCTACCCTGTGAGGGGTTTGCTCTATTAAAAGCTAAAAGACTTATACAGTCTACCTTGTAAAAGGATTTGAAACTTACAATAAAGTAAGCACTCGGTTAAGAGATTACAAAAAGTCTGTTAGGACTACTCGGTTAAGATATTTATCCTGATACACTGGCTAGAATGTTTCAGTACCTGATCTTTCAGTTTGCACTATATGCAGATAACAAATCTTCTCTTTACTATGTGATGTTGATCTCATTTATCAGATCTATCTCTTTTTTGTGCTTTCACTACTTAGCTTGGTCACTGAACTCTATCTCTGAATACTTCCCTTTTCTGAATCATACCTATCTTCTTATACCCTTCACATTCACTGTCCCTTGCTACTACATTTTAGGTTTTAGATCTTCACCTTATATAATCAACAAAAAACATTTTACTTATTCAAGATCTATGGCTTAGATTAATTCCTTTTTCCACTTAAGTCTTACCAATTTTCGATTGGCTCTAGGTATTGCATAGGGATCAATGATTACTAAGTAGATACGTAATTATATCAATACACAAAATAAAAAACATGGATGTCGGCCAAAATTGTTTACCTCAATTACTGTGCCAAAACAAACTCTTATGTCATTCTCTAGCTAACTTGGCAAATGTAGTTTCTGATACTCGGCATTCACTGTACTTGACATATGTTGATAACTCTAGCACTCGGTAATCATTGTATACAAGACTCAGTAGAAGTAGACTCGGTATACTACTACAATACATAGTGACCATAAGTTTACTCGGTAGTACTACTTCTCGATAAGTAAACATTACATAGCTCAGCCTTTACATAATGACTCAGTTTCAGTGATGACCGACCATCATTGTCTATATATATGACTAAGTGTGAGTCACTAATAGTCAACAAAACTATAGAGATCTACAATCTCCCCCTTTGACATTAGTGGAAAAAACACTTTTTCATGACATTACATCTCCCTTTACAAAAATATGTAGTATAAGCAAAAATAGTCCCCCTGAGATATATATACATGCAAAAATTTACAAAAATTTTGTTACCTCCCTCTTTGTCATGTCATGATTTTACTTCCCCCTTGATTTTGACATGATGAATGTCATCTGGAGTGGGGATCTCAAAATGTTTCTCCAGAAATGGTTTGTGGAGCATCATAACCATGTGTAGTGCAGTTTCCCATCCTCCAGCAGCAACAGTTAACACTTCAACCTGCACTTCTAGCTTGGCAGCTAGATTGATTAGACTCTCAGCAGTAGATAGATTCAGATCCCTCTGAGTTAATTCTTTAGCCTTGACCAACTTTCTCTGTAATGCCTCCAAATGAGGTGTTAAAAAATTTTTCATAGAAAGTAAGCGAGATCTAATCTTTCCATCATCAGCCATCAGCTCGACTATCTTTCCTTGAGTATGCATTATCTTGACATAATGATTGGAACTATGGTCTAGATCAACACTTAAAGACTGACTTGTGGTTTTAAGTTCTTGCTGCAGTTGATCAATCAAATGTTGGTTCTCCTCAATGAATTGTTCAATATTACATAGTTTGGTGAGCAAAGAGTTTGCATTGATAATGACTTCTTAGATCTCCACTACCAAAGTAGAAAGTGCGACCTATTTAATTGCAATCTCAGTAGATACTTTCTCCAGCATTTTGGTCTCAAACTTTCTTTCTGACCACTCAAACAATTTATCATTGGCGCTACATGTGTCATTATTTACCTTTTGAACAATATGTACAAGTTGTTCCAATATGGAAGTAGAACTATTTACATCTGATATCTCATAAACATCACTAAATATATCTTTGATTTCATACAAAACCTATTTCTGTTGATGTTCTCTTCTCAATTCTTCTTGTTTGCTTTTCCTCGACAATAAATCTTTCAATATTTGTATTTGCTCATAGGATAAGTTATTAGTATCCCATTTAGGAATAGTAATAACTTCATCAATGGTTACCTCAAGTGAGAAGACTTCCATTTTCTGCTTGTGTGCTTTCTTCAGTGTGCTCCCACTCGGGATTTGTACAAGAGGTTGTATTGCTTCTTGTTCTGTAGGCTCTTGTACCTCATTAAATTTGTCTTTCCTTGGTTTCCCTTAGTTCCCTTATTCTCCACATGAGAACTAGTAACTTTTTCTGCTGTCTTTTCCTCTTTTTCCTAGTTAATCTCCTCAACAGATGTTGGTTGAGTAACTAGTGTTGGCTTCTTTGGTTCCTCGGTAGTACTGGTACTAGCTAACGGATCAACTATAAAAACTTCAAATTTGGCAAGGCTAGTGTTACCAGTTGGTGTCACATCAATTATCGGATAAGCTTTGACTTGCAAAAGTACTGGGTTACTACCTGGAAAAGATGTATCTTTAGCTGTCTCAGCCTGTATGTCTTCCTTAGTTAATACCAGATTCTTAACTGGTGTATCCTCTGTGATATCTACAATGTGCACTTCAGGTTCCTTCTGAATTTCTTCTACCTTGGGAGCTTTTGTCTCCAGAATGGATGATCCCATTACACTTTGTTCATTTTCAAGCTCGGCATCCTTAGATGTACTAGCACCTTCATCTTTGTCAATCAACAATCCATATATTATCTTCCAAATTTTGATACTTTCCTGCACTACATCCTCAATCTTGTGTTGAAGGATTAGATAAGCTCTAAGCTTAGGATAAAAATTTTCTCAGTATTTCTCCATGGTTTCTCTGATGTTGGTAGGGGTGAGACTTGACTCCACTTGTGCTAAAGTGCTCTCCCTTATTTTTTTTTCAGTATTCAAGGCATATTCCCATTTTTGTGCAACCCTATTGCTCAGCTCCTTTGGGATTCGATTCTCCAACTGAATGGGTAACATCTTGAAAGTACAAAGCATTTCAAGAATAGCATCTTTAACTTTCTCTTTCTCTCCTATACTCAAACTTCCAAATTTTAACTCTTTTAAGTCATCCACTCCTGCAGAGTTTTTGATCTTGTGGCATATTTCATCCATAGTAGATTTAACATCATGTTGTGCAATCTTCTTCTTCACTTCTTCATCGCTTTCAGTTTCCTCATCATCTTCTTGTACTAATTCAATTTTCCTTCTAGGTATTTTGTTTCCCTTACTCGGCATGACCTTAGGTTGTGCAGGTTTTTGCCTACTAGAAACAGGGGATACCTTAGGAGTTTCAACAGTTGTTCCCCTTGTTCTAGGCCTCAGCACAGGTGTCAAAGATACTCTAGGTTTTAGTATTCTTTTCTTGGTTGGGGGCTCAGCAATTATTAGTTTCTTTCCTTTCTTCTCTTCTACTTGAGTTTCTTCTTCTTCTTCTTCACTGTCACTAGATTTGCTAGGTTCATCTTCTCCCACACCTTGGGTTAGCTCTAGTGAAGCATCCTTGTCTGATTCTTTCACATACTTCTCTACATTCTTTACTATCTTCTTTCTCTTCCTCTCTTATGTTGTAGCAGTTAAACCTAAAGAGATTTTTGATTTGGCTTCCTCATGTGTCCCAAAATAGGGTGCCTTGCTATCAATTTATTTGGCTAAGAGGGCTATGATGGCAGTAGTAGCTTCATCTACATTAATTTCATAGGGTAGTGGCATGAGCCATGAAACCCTAGGAAGGATTGCTTGTGCATATGTAAAATCTGTGTCAACTAGAAAACATATATCATTACTATACTTCTCAACTAATGACACAGGGATTCTGCTCCTCTTCCTCATTTTCTTTTTAAACTCAACAAAATAATTTTCCATTACTCCATTAAAGCTCTCTCCTATTTGACCTATGAACTCACTGATTTGCATAGTAATGGGTATATCACACCTCCATGAGTAGGAAAACTCTTCTTTACATAAAAGAATAGGTAGATTAGCAAAGAGCCAAACTTACACATTGAGTTCTTTGCAGTCTGGATTGAGTTGAGGTTCTCAGCAAGCTAAGTTAGCTAGAGCTCGGCAAGATCATACATGTCCCCTTTCTTAATGATTTTCCATGCCTGGTCCACTGCCATACATGGGACACTTTCCAACCGACTAGATTGGTAGAACTTGTGCGAGATAAGCCTAACAACAAAGTCAATCTCCGGATCTATAATAGTAGAGATCGTCATTCCTCGTTTGTTCCATACAGCTTGTGTGTTTTCCTGTATCTCATCTTTTCTTGAACACTTCATTGTTCATTTTCCTTGAATCAAAGGGTAGCCAGTGACTCGTTGGATCATTTCCTTTGTTATCTTCACTGTTCCATCTTCAAGCCATAGTTGCATGTTGTGTACTCGACTCAACACAATTTTTATCCATTCAACCTTAAATTCTATGGGAAATCTAGGGCATGCACTAACCCTTGCTCGACAACTAATTTATACTTCGGATTCAACACTCCATTGACACATAACTTGTCATATGCCTCCTTGATCTCGTAATCTCTAATTTTCCCAATTTTACACATATAACATGACCTAATTCCATTCATCATTAGCACATTTTCCAAAATTGAAGATAGGGCTCCATTCAAATCTTCTTTAATTCGTTTTGCCGCTTAAGTCTTACTAATTTCCGATTGGCTCTAGGTATTGCATAGGGATTAATGATTACTAAGTAGATTTTTAATTACCTCCGTAATTATCTCAATAGATAAAATACCAGACATGGATGTCGACCAAAATTGTTTACCTCGATCACTGTGCCAAAACAAACTCTTATGTCATTCTCTGGCTAACTCAAAAAATGTAGTTTTTGATACTTGGCATTCACTGTACTCGGCATCTGTTGATAACTCTGGCACTCGATAATCATTGTATACAAGACTCGGTAGAAGTAGACTCGGTATACTACTACAATACATAGTGACCATAAGTTTACTCGGTAGCACTACTACTAGGTAAGTAAACATTACATAGCTCGGCCTTTACATAATGACTCAGTCACAGTGATGACCGACCATCATTGCCTAGATATATGACTAAGTGTGAGTCACTGATAGTCAGCAAAACTATAAAGATCTATAGGATCTTGCAGAATTGTTTTCTGATTGTAATTGGCCCTAACCCAGAAGGCCTTACTGTCAGGCATGTTAATGAAAATCAGTGTTAAAAAATTAATCTGTGTTGCATTGTTGAGTAATCTACTATGTAATTATGTTGGCTACATGATTTGGATTGTCCTTCATTGGATCCACCTACCTTGACTACATCAAGTGGTATCAAAGTGAGGGTTGATCTTGTTAAAGAAGAAGGTTGAACTAGCAAGGATGATCTTGCAAAGTTGATCTTGTTGGCGAAAAGATTGTGCGCAATCTGGATTGTAGATCCAAAGCACTAAACTTGTGAAATTGTGCCCTAGTTGTTTGCAAGATTGCAGGTGGAGATCTGACTTGTTGCAACTTGGAAATTGTCACAAGGTGGTTGATGAGGGTTTGTTGCAGAGGGTTTTCTCTTATCTTTAAGGATGTCTCTGAGAAGATTGGACCCTAGAGTTATTTCTGATCTTTGTGATACTATTGAATCCTAGATCATAGAGAAGGTGAGTTCAAATTTAAGATCTCAGATGGAATTGATGAAGAATGACATGGTCGCCGAGATTATGAGAACTGTTGTTGGTATACCTTGAAATGTTGGTACTAAGGATGGCTATGAAGAAGCTGCTAAAGAATTTGAAATTGCTAGATCTAGTGGTGATGACCAAAGGAATAGATCTGGTGAAGATAGAACTGCTCGGTTTAGTAATTACCAAATGGAAGTTTCCACTTTCTCTAGTACTTTGAAACTCAACAATCTGATTGATTGGATAGGTGAACTTGAAGATTTCTTTGAGCTGGAAGAAATTGAAGATCCTCTTCGAGTGAGATTAGCATAGACAAAGTTAAAAGGACATGCTGCTCTTTGGTGGAAAGAACTACAAAGAGGCCAAGAAGATGAAGGTGAAACAAAGATCAATCAATGGAGATTGATGGTGACCAAGTTGAAAGCTAAGTTCATACCAACTGACTATGAGCTTGACTTGTTTAAGAAGTTGCAAAATCTAAAATAGAAGGATTTGTCTATTGAAGATTATATCGAGGAGTTCTACAAACTTACTATTCGGTCTAGACACCAAGAGCTTGGTAAGGAAAAGGTAGCTCGGTATGTGAATGGTCTGGGATTCAATATTCAATATGAGCTTGGTATGCTAAAGATTGATTCTGTTGAATATTCTTATCAATATGCTTTGAAGGAAAAAGATAAGTTCAAGAGGAAACAAACTAGTAATTCCTGAGGGAAAGAAAAGATTGATCACTCGGTGAAGGATAAACCTACTGATGCAAAAGATGAACAGAAACCTGTGGAACTGAAGAAGAAGACAGGTAGAGTTATCTTTAAGGGTACTTTCTATAACTATGGAGAGGAATGACATTGTTCTTTTGAGTGTACACAGAAGAAGGTTGATTGATGAACTGCTATGATGAATGATAACATTTAGAATGAACCTAAATCAGAGAACTTGCTGCTTCGGTGAACATTGCTTGATACAAAGGATGAACCTTGTTAGAGGAGTAACTTGTTTAGGACCCGATGCAAGACTGAAGGTAAACTCTATGATGTTATTGTTGATAGTGGTAGTACTAATAACCTTGTTGCTAAGGACCTGGTTCAGAAACTTGGTTTTAGTAGAATGAAACATCCTTGTCCTTATAGGCTTGGCTAGTTACAAGATGTTCATGCTTTGGAAGTTAGAGAATAATGCTTCATTAATGTGCAGATTGGCCAGTACAAGGATCTTGTGCTTTGTGACATTGTGAAGATGAATAGTTGTGATATATTGCTTGGTAGACCTTGGCAATATGATTGCAGAGCTATTTATGACTCTGTCCAGAATATGTTTACTATTGAGAAGAATGACATGAAGTTTTCACTGATGCCTTTACTGGATACAATGCTCGGTAGGAGAAGCCTGAGTATTGGTAGCCAAGTTGAGATTATGGATCCAAAGCAAATGAATGATCAGTATGGAGAACCGACCTATACATTGTCAAGAAAAGACTTGAAGAGGCAGAGGAAACTGAAGTGGAAGAATTTGCAAGCAGAAAAGGTGGAGGACTTGTATGTGAAGAACCAGTTTAGGATTTATGTGCTAAATCCTGAAAGATGTTCTTCTCACATATGAACATCTTTTAGAACCTAGGGTGTCTGATGCAGGGGCATCCAAGGTTAAGATAGGGGCATCTATGTCCTTGGTGAAACTGTATGGAGTGTTTGTATTTTGGCCAGTGTTACTCAATTGCAGCCTTGACCGATGGTCTTGGTCATTGAAGGAAGCTTAGTCACTAAAGGAACTTGGTAGTCTCTGGCACTCGGTGAAGTGTTACTCGGTCATGCTTGTGGTGCTCGGTTGACACTGATGCTCGATGATGCCTGGCATGCTCAGTGATTTTACTGTCGCTCAGTAGTTCTGGCTTACCGACTAGAGTTCTGTGTGATTTGTTGAGACAACTTGGTGCATTTATTATTGGTAGCCATTATTATGGGCCGACATGCTAAATTAAATGTTTGTATACATTTGTAAGCCAAATTGTATGGCATTTAATTATTATTTTTGGGGAGTTAAGGGTTTCATTTTTCTGACTTGTGGCTGATGACTAGTATTTATAGGATGCTTGGGTAGATGTTTAGAGATAAATTTGGGATAGAATTTGGGAGATTTGGAGAACTTAGACTATAGGGAAGATCTGATTGTCAGATGTGAAGCTTGAGAGTGAAGTTGTGGAAATGTTCTTGATGATCTTGTAGATCGAACTGTAATCTGATAATTGATGGTAGTAGAGCTAGGGATTTTCATACTTCAGAACAAGGAGATTGCTTGGAGGCTTGCGAGCTCAATTTTAGATCTACCTTAGGGTTTCCATCAACTTCTAATTGCCTTCAAAGCTGGACTAGCTAAGATTATATTGGATCTAGTTGTGGATCTTCCAGAATTGTTTTTTAATTGTAATTGGCCCTAACCTGGAAGGCCTTACAAACGGTCATGTTAACAAAAATTAGTGTTAAACAATTAATTTGTGTTGCATTGTTGAGTAATCCACTGTGTAATTTTGTTGGCTGCAAGGTTTGGACTGTCATTTATTGGATCCACCTACCTTGACTGCATCATATCAAGCTTATAAGCATCCTAAGATTCTTGAATTAAGTGTACCTCTGATAGATCTTAATCATGGTCTTTTTCCTACACCTTTTATACCACCTTTATCCATGGCTTCTACATCTGTTAATCAAGTTCCTACTATTGATCATCTGACTATTGATAATCCTATTAATCTTCCTAAAGAACCTGTGATTGTTCCTCCTAGTTCTCAACATATTTCAAGTAAAGATAAATGTAATCAATCTGCTAATGAACATTGTAAGAAGCGTCGTGCTCAAGCTAAATTTTGTAATTCTATTCTTCAAAATTCTTTACTTTCTTCTGATAAGCCTATGCATGATGTTGTTACTAATAATGATGTTAAGATGCATGGTTATGATGATTCTATTCGTATCTTAGATCCTATTTTGATTAATCTAGATTAAGAAGATACTCTTGATGATGTTAATAATGAATATGAGACTATTGACATTGACATTAATTTACCTAATATTCTTTCATCACAATTGACACTTACACCTAGTATCGAACACTATGATTCTCAAGAGGATCCTTGTTTGGAACTGGCTATCATTCCTACTATTTTGGATATAGTCCCTCTTGTGAGTTACCCACCTTCCCTAAATGATATAGAACAAGATGGGGAGAGTAGGTAGAATGCTTGATTAGCTTGTCCCCTATGGTAGCTTTGTTGTGCATTTGCCTGTTGTATTGTGCTTCTCCCATGATGTGTTTTCTAAATGTTGTTAGATTCTTTTATATGATCCTTGTTACTCAGTTGGTGCAAGGTGATAAAGGAATCTAACCTTTGTACCATTCCTCTATATGTATCTCTATTCTTCTATATGTTGTTTCATGGTATGTTGTAATTGTGCTATTGTTCGTAAATGTTTCCTTGTGTAATCTACTTGGATCCGTGACTTGGTAGCACTGATTCTTTTTGGTCTCCAAGGCATGGTCCAAAAAGATTCTTCTTCGTATCACTTATGTGATCTTTTCTCCTTTGTGATTGTAGTTCTACTTTCTTTGGGGAATGATGTCAATTCATTTGCAATAATATAATATATATATTATCTTATGATCATACTAACCCTAGGGCAGGTAGATCCCTTCTATGTTCTCTGTATGTTTATGTGGTATTTCCCTTGATTTGTCTTTGTCTGGGGGCATCTCGTAGTGGAAACATAATCAGTGGATTTTTTTATTTTTCCGTTAAAGCCATTGCTCCTGTTAAAGTGTTAGCAATGACTTTAACATGGGGGCATATGCTCTGCTCACCTATTGCATACATGCACTTTTCAATACACATTATTTTTTGAGATACTTTTCTCACTTTCTAGATTAGTGACTAATCCTTAAAGCATGGATTTATATTTTAGGATCTCTTGATCCCTCCAGTTTCAAATTTTTGATCCCTTAAGGTCAGAGGTGTCCTTAAGACTGGATCTCTTTTTCTTTTTAGTTTTACTCTTATGGAATAGAATATTCCTAAGGGTGAATCCTTGATGGGTTGACTAGTGAGTAGCCACATTCACTAGGCAGTTCAATTCCATCTTTCTAGTAGCATTGTTTCCTTGTGTGGTTCACAATGGGACATAAGTTCTCATTGGGTGAGATAATCTCTCTCTCTCTCTCTCTCTCTCTCTCTCTCTAGAGATGTTTCTCTTATTGTGATCTTGGATTTGATGAAGACTTGAGTCCCTAGGGGCTTGAGGCTTCCTTTGTCCCTTTGATTATGATAAGATTATCTTGTCATTATGATCTCCTTTACCAAGATTTTGCATCGAGTCCATACTCTTGCTAAAGTGGGGGCTTAATGTATCATCTTCAAATGGAAGCACTTCCATTTTAAGAGTGTTTAACCCTTCGAGTAAGTGGTATGTGGTCATGTCAAGTGCCTTGATTGGGTCTTTGCATGGATCTGGATGTTTCCCCCCTTTTCTACTTCTCTCTCCCTATTTCCAACCTCATTTCTAGCAAATTTCTCTGAGAATCTAAAGATCTTGACTTTCTAGGTCAAGGACAACCTGAAGGGTCAAGCATGACCTAGTCCCTGACCTATTTTAGGGATGACCTTGTCCCTAACCTAGGGCAAAGACTACCTCATCCCTGACCCCAAGTCCAATTTTCAAATTCTGGAAGTTTCAGGATGTCAGGTTTCAAAAAACTTTATTTTCCCACTTTTGGGTCGGTTGTTTCGGGTTTCGGAATGGTAAATCCTTAAATTTCACTTAATCTAGGTCCATTTCTAGGGGTTAAGATTAATTGAAATTTAATTCTCCAATATTGGCCTTCTCTAGAAGTTTGTGCCCTAGATCACTATAAAAGGAGGCCTTCCTCTCTCATTTTGATATCTCATCTCATAATCTCTCAAGCTCTCAAGTGCAAGTAAGCAAGAAGGAGAAGGAAAGAAAGCAAGCATTCATTCATCCTCAAGCCAAGCATTCAATCATTCATCAAGGAGATCCATTGTTAGCCATTGAAGGATTCAATCTCTTTAGAGCCCCCTTGAAGATTTCTCCATCAAAATTCATCCAAGCCTCTTCTTATGCAAAGATACATTCAAGATTGGTGTTGAAGATCTAATGTCATTTATTTGAGACATCCTACATACCTCTACATTCATTTGGAGCATCCCTACTTGTGGATTCAAGGATTTGAATCCCCTACAAGGACTTCAACATAAGAAAGGTGAATAATTCCATTTACTTTGTTTATGCATATTATATTTTCAATTCAATTTCAAGGTTAATTCCTAAATTGGGGTTTGACCAAGGAAAACCCTTGATCCAAACAACAAAAAAACCATTTTTCTTCCAAGTATAGGTACAAGACAGCCAATTCAAGTGCAGATCTGGATACCCTTTTTGGCAAACTTCCGAGATCCACGAACAAAATTTCCATTGGAGACAATCTTCAATGAGGGGTAGGATCCTACCCTGGGGTAAGACGTTGCCTCATTATCTGGGTCAAAGAAGACCTGACCTGAGAAGGACAAAGTTTTATGGGTTTTCTCTATCTCGACATTTCTAGTCCGAAGAAGGTTGCAGAATTTCCTGAAATTGTGCACAAACATCGTAAATTGGCATTTTCCAAATTTACCCTATTTTGAGGTTAGTATTTTCCTCTTATTCATTTAAGATTTCAAGTACATAATTTCTATAGTAGATTAAAGGATTTACTCCTTTCTTCATGTTCTCCATTTTTTGATTCAATTGTGCATTGATCACTTCTTTGTGATTAATCCATTTGGATCTCTCCTTATGGGAATTTGGATTAAGGATAGGTCCTATATTCTCCCTTTGCATATCACATTACCTTATCTATCACTATTCAAACCCATAGACACATAATTACCCTACCCATAAAGGTGAATTCATTTCACCTTTATTCATATATTTCATTAGTTATCTCATCTTCTTTCCTGTTAAGATATCTAGCAATAATATGGGTAATCTCTTTACATTTAAAGCATACCAAAGGTAGTTTTCCTCTATATCTTTCTTTAACTTTTTGAAATATTCTAGACATTAGTGTTTCAAGTTCATCAAGTTCATCCTCTTCACTTTCACTATCACTTTCATTTCATATCCTATGTTTGCTTCTTGATTTACCAATTTTCAAAGATGACATAAATGCAAACTCAATAGTAGGAACAATACTATTGTCAAAGTTGTTCAACTCAAATGCAGTCGGTCTACTAATTAGACTATCAAGTGTAACATTATTACCAGGAGCTTCTCTCATTTCATGAATTGTAAAGACTCTAATAGCATAAGTAGGTAACAAGGTTCTAATAGTTTTAATTACAATAGTGTCTTCATCAATAATTTTGTCTACTCCTTGGATAGCATTCACAACCTCCTTAACTTGGTTACTGTACTAGGATATGTTCTCTCTTCTTTCATTTTCATATCATCAAACTTTCCTCTAAGACTTTTAGCTTTAGCCCTTAGCACATTCACATCTCCTCCATGAACTAGTGTAAGATTGTCCTCGATCTGTTTAGCAGTTGTACATGTCTTAACATATTCAAATTCAACATGCGATAAGGAAGAACCAAGCTCTATCATCATAGCATTGTGGTATTTTCTTCTCTCATCTGATCAATAGTCAAAAGTCCAAAGGGTAAGATTAATTCATTTTCCAAGTAGTATGTTGTAGACTTGCCTATTCCTAATAGTTATAATTTCATTCTGCTTTTCCATGTCAAGAATTTCTCTTTGTTCATCTTTGGCACCTCCCTCTTATACATCTTGTAATCTTTCACTTAAGTCCTTCAAACTTTTCCTTCAAGCACTCTATGCTCTGATACCAATTGTTAGATAATTGAGAGGGGGGTGAATCACTTAAGTCCAGTTATCCTATAGTCCCAAATACTCCCAAATGTATATAAAAAAACTTTCAAATCAATTAATCAACTCGGTAATATATCAACTGTTTCTTTCTCTTCATCTACCGATTACTAGTAAATTAAATATTGTGTTTACCGATCAATCCAATTATAGTAATATGTAAAGTAAAACAAAAATTCAACACATCCATGCACATATAACACTTTTATTTTTAACGTGGAAACCCTGTTAAGGGAAAAACCACTTGGGATTGGTAACCCAATGACGCAGGGGCAGGGTAGATACAAGCAGAATCAAGCAGAATTGACTCCACTTGAATCAACAGCAAGCCCTACTCAGAGTTACACAATGGAAGCAATATAATATTATTGAAAGAAATTAAAACACAATGGATATGAGGCAATCAATTGGTAGTAAAAATAGAGAATTTATATTATTTCTTTCAACATGTCCAGCTGTGAGGCCTTCCAGGTTTTGACCTTATACAATGAAAATTATGAAATTAGAAGCTCAATTCACATCCTATCTTTGTCTCCAATGATTTATCTTGATAATCCTTCCTATATCTACCTCTTTATTTCCCTACTACATCAATCTAGACTCCTTATATAGCCAGCTAAGCCACAAGTCGGCCAGTCAGGCATTTAATTGCATTATAGGTCCAGTCTGGAAGATTTAAATCAAAACTAATGAAAGAGTGATCACCAATTGATGATACTTTACATTTAGGTCTAAAAATGACCCAAGAACATTCTCTTAACTATGCAAGGCCCCATTTCATCACACAAAACCACCAAGAAGAAACACTCCATGTTTCACGTGTAAACTGGTAGAAAATAGGTCCCCGAGAAAAATGGTCATAAATTTTTACTCATAATGAATTAGGACTTTCTCCCTTAGGAGATGATATTAATTTAGGTCCTCTTAAATTCCATAAGAGATAAAAGGCTGATTCCTTAAGGATCAACATCGCCACTACATGCAATCAGCACCAAAATTGCAAGAAAATACGGCTCAAACGGTAAGGAAAACAACTGTAACTTTGAAACAGTCCATCCAATATTTATGTGCTCATAGGAGAAGGTTCCAAAATAGGTCCTAAAAATCATGTAAGCTTTGCACACCATGAAACCAACAAATTCAACAATTATAAAGAAAACAATAGAAAATCAAAAATATTTTTGGTTGATGCAAGATTACTCAAAGACCCAAGATGCTCCTGCATCAGAGACCTGGGGTAAATAAAGAACTGATGTCCACATCAGGAAATGCTCATATTTTGACCTGAATCATAAAGATCCAACTCAGCTTGTGTAATCCATGAACTGTCTTCAACTAGCTTGTTTTTCCACTGAACTAGGTATTCTATGTAGTCTTTTCCTCTTGTACTCTTGCTCACTCTGCTATTCAAAATCTTCTCAATGTTGTCTTTGTCCTTCTTAGGATAATCTAGATCATCTTCTATCTCATCATTTGATTCAAAGCACTCAAAGATATCAGAAATGTTGAATATAGGTGATATATCCATGTCCTCTGGTAATTCTACTTCATAAAAATTTCCACTGTCATACTTCTTCAGAATCTTACAAGGTCAAAACTTCTTCATTTTTAGCTTGTTGCAGGTACCAACTAGAAATCTATTCTTCTTCAAATGAATCTAATGAACTACAACTGATTTAGAACCTGATTGAAGAATCTATGATTTGAGATCATTGAGTAGATTGATTAGATATGTAATATGATTAAATCAGTATTATGTTGTCATTGATGTCAACTAAGTTTGACATCACTTATCTTGTAAGTTACTATACCGATACATCTGTGGAGAAGGAGTGAAAGAGATGAATAATAGAAATATCTACATGAGGAAGATGGATATGACAAATGAGGCTAAGGAATACATTGAGTAACTTTTTGATGAGTCTATGACTTCATGTTATTGACTTGATTATGTTTCACTCATCTATGATGAGGAAAAGAGCTCAAAGACAAAAAGAAATGTTGTTGGTTGACGAAGCATTTCAGTAAACACCAACCGAGTGTAGTGTCTACCAAGCACAGTGTAAACTGAGCTTGTGTTCACCGATACATTTATTTTTTAACTGAGAAGAACATAATGAACTAAATGATTAGTTTAGCTGATAAGATGGATCAGCTGGCAAGTGTATCCTTTTGAGGTAACAGATAATGTTTCTTACACAGATCGACGGCTGAAAAAATTTAGGAAAGATCTAAAGGATGAGAATAAAATGTGTTATTGACACAAGTGCCGAGGTATGTTTAAGAGGAAAAATCAACGGAGATGATTAAGCGGAAAAATCTGATGGAACAAAAGAAAACAGTTTACATCTCTATATAAGAGACTGAAGATGTCACAATGAGTGTGATGCCAAAAGAGAAGGAAACTGCAGAATCATCATGTGAAAAATTTTTCATGCATTCTGATCATACTGGTTAAGGAGAACCCTACTGCAAAGCATTACCAAGTGACAGATAGTGATTACTGATGGACAGTAACTTGAACAGTATTTGAAATAGAATTGATTTATTGATCAAAAATATTTGTATGAGCTGAACATTGATTTGTAATTTGCAATTGAAGTTGTATTAAGTCAGATCACCTACTGTTACATATTTAACCATTGTGCATAGTCAAATATCTTAACTGATTGGACTAAGAAAGTCTTATTATGTATCATTCATAGAATGAACATTGTTATCCTGTCAACCACCGAGTGACTGTTGGTTGGACGATAACAGTTGGTCTTAAATCCTCCAAAAAGGTCACACCTAATAGTGTGTTTGTAACCTTTAATAGGGTTGGGTCTTCACTGACCTCACTTCAGAAGAGTGAATATTTTGGGTTGTCGGTCCCAGGTGGTTTTTCCCTTCACAGGGTTTCCACATTAAATCTCTTGTGTTACATGTTGATTGTGATGTTTGTTTTGATGTCATATTTACATATTGCATATTTGATTTGATCGGTAACTGCTATAAGTTTTAGACTGATAATTAGTAAATGCACAGACAGTAAAAGTATTTTAAGTTACCTAGCAGCAAAAATTGAAGTATTTATTTTTGGATTATACATTTTGTATTGGGATAGTGATTAATTGATTCACCCCCCTCTCAGTTATTCTAACAATTCATATCAGAGCGTTGGTTACTTTGAACAAATTTTTAAGGACTTCAGTAAAAAGATCTCAAAATGTATAAGAGGGAAGTGCCAAAGCTAAACAAAGAGAACTTCACAGTATGGCAGAGCCAGATGAAGTTGCACATATTTGGAATTGGGAATGCAGCACTATAATTGATGGAGAATGGTTATATAGAACTGACACCAGGTCCCTTGACACTTGATCAACTGAAAGATAGGCATGAACACAATGTTACTATGATGGAACTTGTTGTTGCCTGGACCGATGCTGAATTCAAAGATATCAAAAGTTGCACTACTACAAAAACCATGTGGGATAAACTTTCTCAAGTTTACAGTGGAGATGTGCATGTTAAAAGAGCCAGAGCAGAGAGCCTAAGGGGTAGCTTTGATGATATGAAGATGAAAGAAGGTGAGAATATTGTGCAATATACAAATAGACTGAAAGAGGTAGTATATGCAATTAGAGCATCTGATGGAATCATTACTAAAGAAAAAGTTGTAAGAAAAGTACTCAGAACCTTATTGTAGGTTTACGCAATCAGAATATCTACTATTCATGAGACAAGGTCTACATCTACCAATGTACTTACACTTGACAATCTGATTGGTAAAATTACAACCTTTGAGATAAATAACTTTGATACCAGATTTGTACCATCTATTGAGTCCACTTTCATGTCTTCTCTGAAGATTAGTAAGTCTAGCAAGAATAATAAAAATTATAGTGACAGTAATACTGATGATGAGCTTGATGAACTTGAAGCTCTTATGGCCAGAAGATTACCCAAAGGTAAAGGAAGGTATAGAGGTAAGCTACCTTTGGCATGCTTTAACTATAAAGAGGTTGGCCACATCACTGCTAGATGTCCACATAAGAAAGATGATTGTAGAACCAAAGACCGATCTGAAGGAAGCTATGGGAGAAGATTCAATAGAGGCTATTGACACAATAGAGATAACCGAGACAATAATGACAAAGGGAAAAAGGTAAGTTTCATAGATGAAGATAATGAATCTGAATCTGATTCTGATGATGATGTAGAAGTTGTATTTGTTGCTATGAAAGATGACTCAGAGGAAGAAGGAAACCATTAGGAAACAACACTAATCTCTAAAGTTAACAAAAATAATACATGGATCATAGACAGTGGCTGTACACATCACATGACTGGTGATGAGGAGAAGTTTGATCAACTTGAAGAATACAATGGAGGATCAGTTAAGATGGGTAATGACACACCCTATATGGTAAGAGGTAAAGGAACCTTGGATATAAATGATATGATAAAATGTGATAATGCTTATTGGGTAGATGGACTGAACTATAACTTGTTAAGTGTGGCACAGCTGAATAATTCAGGTCACCGAGTTGCTTTTGAGAGAAAGAAAGTGAAAATATTTGATGATGGAGGAAGACTAGTTGGAACTGGAGCACAATCAAGAGGTAATCTATTTTATCTTGATACTAATGAGTCTTCTTTCTTGATGATGAAAAATGAAGATGCTTGGTTGTGGCATAAAGGGTTATGCCATCTAAACTTTGATAACATGATTAAGATTAGTAAAAGGAAAAGAGTTAGAGGGCTACCTAACTTGTCAAAACCAGATCATGTTATGTGTCATGAATGCTAGGAAGGTAAGATGACTAAATCTAGTTTCAAAAGTAAGGATTACTCAACAAAGAAGATACTTGATTTGGTTCATACTGACCTATGTGGTCCTATGAGAACTCAAAGTTATTATGGTGATAGGTACTTTATTCTTTTTGTTGATGACTATACTAGATTGATGACTGTTATGTTCTTAAAAGAAAAATATGAAGCATTTAAGATGTTTAAGTGGTATAAAGCTAAGGTATAAAAAGAGAATGGTAAGGAATTGAAATGCCTAAGATCTAATAAAGGAGGTGAATTTATCTCTGATGAATTTACTAATTTATGTACTGAGCATGGTATTAAAAGATAGGTCTCTGCACTGAGGACACCTTAGCAAAATGGCATTGCTGAAAGAAGGAACAGGTCAATAGTTGACTGTGCTAGGACATTGATGCTGCAAAAGAATGTTGCTCAGACATACTGGAGGGAAGCTATCAATACAATAGTTTATGTGCTTAACCAAGTTCAACTGAAGAAGGACACCAATAAGACACCCTATGAGTTGTGGTTTGGACACAAACCTACTGTAAGTTATTTCATAATTTTTGGAAGCAAATGTTTTATTTTGAAAGATGAAAGAAATGGAAAATTTGACTCAAAATGTGATGAAGGGATAGTTCTAGGATATTCCAGTAAAAGCAAAGCATATAATTGTCTGAATAAAACTACTAATAAGATGATTGAAAGCACTAACGTCTATGTTGATGATTTTGATGAAAAGAACACAGAGGAAAGTACAAAGGAACTAGAAGACTATGGTAGATTCACTTACATTGAACAACCAAAGTATCTACCGAAGCCTTAGCCTATGATAACTAGTCAGCAGGAAAATAATACCGAACAATAGGAAAGAGAAACCGATGAGAAGGATGACCATACCGAGAAAGAAAATGAACCTGCATAGGATGAATAGGAAAGGAGAGATAGGATACTGGTGATTTTTTTCAGAAGACACCATCTTGAATCACAAATCATTGGATACAAGAAAGCTGGCATGCAAACAAGGAGCAAAGCAAGACAATGTACATGTCTAGTTTGTGATTATGAGTCGAAAAATGTAAAAGTTGCATTAGAGAATGATGAATGGGTTAATGCAATGAAGGAAGAAATAGAAAAAATAGAGAAGAAAAAAACTTGGACCTTAGTACCCCAACCTAAAGATAAGAATATTATCGGTACTAAGTGGATATTTAGGAACAAGCATAATGAGAATGGAGAAGTCACCAGAAATAAAGCTAGATTGGTATGCAAAGGATATGCATAGGAGGAAGGCATAGACCATGGTGAAACCTTTGCACCTGTTGCTAGATTGGAAGGATTTAGAATGCTACTAGCATATGCTACACACAATAAATTCAAAGTATATCAAATGGATGTCAAGTCAGCGTTTCTGAATGGAATACTTGAAGAAGAAGTCTACATAGAACAACCTAAAGGGTTTGTTGATCCAAAATAGAAAGATATGGTATGTAGATTACATAAAGCTTTATATGGTTTTCTACAAGAACCGAGAGCTTGGTATGAGTGGTTGCATACTTATTTGTTAAGTATAGGATTTGTAAGAACAAGTGACAATAGCAATCTGTATTTGAAAGGAGATACTAATGATACAATTCTTATTGCTGAGATATTTGTGGATGATATCATATTTAGAGGTCAAGATCAAATATGTAAAGCCTTTGCTGATGATATGAGGAATGAATTTGAAATGTATATGTTCAGAGAGATTAAGTTCTTTCTTGGACTACAAGTGATTTAGCAGAGTGATGGGATATTCATCACACAGTCTAAATACATAAAAGAGGTATTGAAAACATTTGGCATGGAAGATGCTAAACCTATGGGAACACCGATGACTACTGGCTATAAATTGACTAAGGAAGATGAAACTATAGAGGTAAACTAGACACCATACTGATCAATGATTGGTAAGCTAATGTATGTAGTTCATAGTAGACCAGACATAGCACATGTTGTGGGAATAGTTGCTAGAATTTCTGCTAATCCTAGAGAATCACACACGATTGCTACTAAAAGAATCTTAAGATACCTGAAGAAAATAAAGGACTATGGATTGTCATATCTTAAGGAAGGCAAGTTTGAACTCAGAATCTATACCGACACTGATTGGGCTGGAAATGTTGATGACAAAAAAAGCACCACCAAAGGAGCATTCTTCTTTGGTGAAAGACTTTTTACCTGGACAAGTAAGAAGTAGGCTTGCATTTCTCAGTCTATAGATGAAGCAGAGTATGTTGATGCTGCTACAAACTGTTCAAACATTGCATATATCAAATAAGTTCTGGAAGGTATGAATGAGATAATCATTGAGCCGGTGATTATATACTGTGATAACACCAGTGCAATAAACATTTCAAAGAATCTGGTGATGCACTCTAAAACAAAGCATTTATCAATAAAGTATCACTACTTAAGAGAACAAGTATAGGAGAAGCAAGTTAAGCTAGAGTTTGCTACATCAAAAGAACAACTTGTAGATATATTTACAAAAGCTCTATCGAAGAACACATTTGAGTATTTGAGGACTAGACTTGGGGTTCGTCCCTTGTCTACCGGTCACTAAGGTGATTTAGATGTTGCATCAGCCTAATCTTATCAGAAGATCATACATGTTGATGCAGCATAGTTTACACTTTGGATCATGTCTAAAGCTGTGAAAGGTACTGGAATAGATTGGCATATCAATATACAAAGATATAGAGTATGCATGGGGCAATAGAGAGTTACTTGGCTACTGAAGAGCTATTTTTTTTATTTGTTTCTTTGGCATTGTTGTCAAAAGGAGAGATAAACAATATATGAAATAGTATGCACCGATGAGAACTGTTTGAGGGAGAGACAAATTGAAGAAAGGGAGAGCATTGAAGATCAGTTACTGAGAATAGAAGAAGGAATGCGAGAGCTAAAAAGATCATATTTGCAGATTAACAAAGCTGTAATTTGTAAATGTTGTTGAGTAATGTAGTGATTAAACATATTAAGCTAGGGAGAGCTTGCACAACATTTTTTCACAGAGTTGTAGAATACATGTTTGGTATGTGTATGGTATATTTTATATTTCTTGAGTTTCCATCAATGCCAAAGGGAGAGATTGATCAACTACAACTTATTTAGAAGCTGATTGAAGAATATATGATTTGAGATCACTGAGAAGATTGATTAGATATGTAATATGATTAAATCAATATTATGTTGTTATTGATGTCAACTAAGTTTGACAGCACTTATCTTGTAAGTTACTATACCGATACATCTGTGGAGAAGGACTGAAAGAGATGAAGAACATAAATATCTACATGAGGAAGATGGATATGATAGATGAGGCTAAGGAATACATTGAGTAACTTGTTGATGAGTTTATGACTTGATGTTATTGACTTGATTATGTTTCATTCATCTATGATGAGGAAAAGAGTTGAAAGACACAAAGCAGTGTTGTCAGTTCATGAAGCATTTCAGTATACACCAACGGAGTGTAGTGTATATCAAGCACAATGTAAACCAAGCTTGTGTTCACCGACACATTTATTTGTTAATTGAGAAGAACAGAATGAACTAAATGATTAGTTTAGCTTATAAGATTGATGAGATGGCAAGTGTATGATTTCGAGGTAACAGATAATGTTTGTTACATAGATCGACGACTAACAAAATTTAGGAAAGATATAAAGGATGAGAATCAAACATGTTATTGACACAAGTGTCAAGGTATGTTTAAGAGGCAAAATCAATGGAGATGATTAAGCAAAAAAATATGATGGAGCAGAAGAAAATGGTTTACATGTCTATATAAGAGACTAAAGATGTCACAATGAGTGTGATGCCAGAAGAGAAGGAAACTGCAGAATCATTGTGTGAACAAGTTTTCATGCATTCTGATCATACTAGTTAAGGAGAACCCTACTACAAAGCATTACCGAGTGACAAAGAGTGATTACCAATAGACAGTAAGTTGAACAGTATTTGAAATAGAATTGATTTATTGATCAGAAAGATTTGTATGAGCTAAACATTGATCTGCAATTTTCAATTGAAGTTGTATTAAGTCAGATCACCTACTATTACATATTTAACCATTATGCACAATCAAATCTCTTAACCGAGTCAACTAAGAAAGTCTTATTATGTATCATTCATAGAATGAACATTGTTATCTTGTCAACCCCAGAGTGACTGTTGGTTGGATGATAACGGTTGGTCTTAAATCCTCTAACAAGGTCACATCTAATAGTGTGTTTGTAACCTTTAACAAGGTTGGGTCTTCACCAACCTCACTATAGAAGAGTGAATATTTTGGGTTGCCAGTCCCAGGTGGTTTTTCCCTTCACAGGGTTTTCAAGTTAAATCTCTTGTGTTATGTGTTGATTGTGATGTTTGTTTTGATGTCATACTTACATATTGCATATTTAATTTGATCGGTAACTACTATAAGTTTTAGACTGATAATCGATAAATGCACAGACAATAAAAGTATTTTAAGTTACCGAGCAGCAAAAATTGAAGTATTTGTTTTTGGATTATACATTTTGTATTGGGATAGTGATTAACTAATTCACCCCCCTCCCAGTTATTCTAACAGAATCATAACCTCATCTCCAACTTCAAAAGATTTATGTCTCCTTCTCTTTTCTACTCTCTATTTATATTTTAGATTACTGTCCTCCAAATTATTTTTGACTTCATCATGTAAAGTTCTCATGAATACTGAAAAATCATCATCTTCAGCACTTCTTCTTGTCCCATTAGGTAAATCTCTTAGCTCTGTGGTTCCCTTAGGATTAAATCTAGTAACAATCTCAAATGGTGTCCTCTTAGTGCTTCTATTCACAAAATTATTATATGCAAACTCTGCTTGTGCCAAAACTAAATCCCATTTAGCAAGCTTATCTCCAACTAAACATCTCAACAAGTTTCCCAAACTTTTGTTCACAACTTTAGTCTATACATCTGTCTGAGGGTGAAATGTAGAACTAAATTTAATTCTATATTCATCTTTTTCCAAAGTGCTCTCCAAAAGTAACCAATAAACTTTGTATCTCTTTCTGAAACAATAGATTTAGTCAAACCATGCAATCTTACCACTTCCTTAAAGAATAATTCAGCTACATGCAATGTATCAGATGTCTTCTTACAAGGTATGAAATGAGCCATCTTAGAAAATCTATCAACTACTACAAAAATAGAATCATTACCTCTCCAAGTTCTAGGCAATCCAAGAACAAAGTCCATACTCACATCTTCCCAAGGTCTATCAGGTACAGGAAAAGGTGTATACAATCCCAAATTCTAACGAGTTCCTTTTTTTGTTTGGAAAATTTTGTAACCTCTAACCATTCTCTATACATCTCTATAAATCTGTGGCCAAAAGTGTCTTTATGAAATCAAATTCATAGTCTTATCAATCCCAAAATGTCCAACAAGTCCACCACTATGTTTCTCCTTCATTATGTTGTCTCTCATAGATCCTCTAGGTATGCACAACTAAACTCCTTTAAACAACATTTCTTCTTGAATGAAATAATCAATCCACTTATCACTCACCGTGTGTTCTTTACAAGCTTTCCAATGTTCTGCAAAATCAATGTCATTCTCATACAAACACTTCAAATCATCAAAACCAAGTACCTCAACTCTCATCTCTGTCAGAAAATTTCTTCTTCGGCTCAAGGCATCAACAACCTTATTTGACTATCCACTCTTATGCTTCAAAGAAAAGGAAAAATTCTGCAAGAACTCAACCCACTTCATATGTCTCTGATTCAATTTATTCTAACTTCCCAAATACTGCAAAGCTTTATGGTCAGTATACAACACAAAATCTTTAGGCATCAAATAATCTCTCCATTTCTTCAAAGCTTGAACAATAGCATAGAATTCCTAGTCATAAACTAAATATTTTCTCTTAACATCATTCAAATTCTCACTAAAGAAAGCTACAGGTCTTCCTTCTTGACTCAAAATAGATCCAATTGCACTTCCACTAGCATCACATTCAAATTGAAAAACTTTACTAAAATTAGCCAAAGCAAGTGTAGGCAACTCTGCAATTCTTTGTTTCAATGTTTCAAAACTCTTTTGTGCTCCATGTGTCCATTTTAAATCCCTTTTATCTCCTCTCATAGTTTCAGTCATAGCATTACAAATAGAACTGAAATTTCTGATGAACTTCCTATAAAAACATGCCAATCCATGAAATGATCTTACCTCTCCAACATTCTCTGGTGTAGGGCAATCAAGTATAGCTCTCACTTTCTCAGGATCCATCTTCAATCCATCAGTTGAAATTACAAAACCAAGGTACACAATCTCCTCTTTCATAAATGAACATTTCTTCAAATTAATCAACAACTTTTCTTCCTTCAATCTCTACAATACTTGTCTAATATGCTCAAGATGTTCTTCCTTACTCTTACTGAATATCAAAATGTCATCAAGATATACAATGACAAACTTACCCAAGAATGTTTCTAGAACTTCATTCATCAGCCTCATGAAAGTACTAGGTGCATTAGTCAAACCAAAAGGCATAACCAACCATTCATACAAACCTTCATTAGTCTTAAAAGTATTTTTCCATTCATCCCCTTCTCTGATCCTAATCTGATGATATCCACTTTTCAAATCAATATTTGTGAAATACTTTGCTCCACTCAAACTATCCATTATGTCATCCATCCTAGGCAAAGGAAATATGTACTTTACTGTTATCTTGTTTATAGCTCTAGAATCAGTGCACATTCTCCATTCTCCATTCTTTTTAGGTGCTAATACAACAGGTACTACACAAGGACTCAAACTTTCCCTAATCAAACCTCTCTCAAGCAATTCTTGCACTTTTCTATTCAGCTCATTCTTTTCATCAGGTGTCAACCTATGTGGTGCTTTATTAGGAAAACTAGCTCTAGGTATCAAATCCATACAGTGACTTATACTTCTCATAGGTGGTAAACCATTAGGTACATTATCAAAAATGATGTCATGAAATTCAGTCAAAAAAGGTTTAACCTCAGGTGCATGTTCTAACTCATCTTGTTTCTCAGTCTTTCTTGGAATTAAAGCAAAGCAAACATTTTGTTCTTTCATTTCTCTTGCAAAATTTTTACCATCAACCAAGCATACTCTGACTGTGGTATAGTGACTTTCATCAAACTTCTCTATCAAAGGCAACAATACTTGTTTCTTTCCATCCATAAAAATAGTATATTGATTCAATCTACCATCATGCAAAGCTTTCCTATCATACTGCCAAGGTCTACCCAAAACAATATGACAACAATCCATGGGCATAATATCACACAAGACTTCATCATGATAATTCCCAATTTTGAACTTAACAAGGCATTGTTCACTTACAAGTAGTTTATGCTCCTTCTAGATCCAAGAAATATTTTAAGGCTTAGGATGTTTCAATCTCTACAACTAAAATTTGTTAACCAACTCTTCGAATGCCAAATTATCAAAACTTCCACTATTAATGATTACCTTGAAACATTTATCAGTGATCTTACATCTGGTTCTAAACAAACTTTTCCTCAAAACAAGTTCCTCATCAACTTCTTCATTCCACAAGATCCTTCTTAGCATCAATTTCTCACCATTTTCAGGTTCATTAAACACTTCCTCAACTTCTTCACAAGCCAAATTGTTTCTACAATTACCTCCAGTCTTCTTTCCAGAGTTAGTACATTCAAAATCTCTATGTCCTTCTTCACCACATTTGTAACAAGTAACTTTAATTCAAGATTTATCTTCTCTTTTCCCATTATTGTTATTCCTAGAGTAATCAATATAGCTACCTCTAGAGTAATTACCTCTTTTACTAGTAGGGTCATCTTCTCATCCTTTATCTTGCACTACATTATTAGATCTGCTACTTTCTCCATAAGATCTGCCTCTACTTCTCTAAAATCTACCACCTCTTCCTCTTTGTCTTTGTTCATGTCTTTTTGTTAATCTTTCTTCTGCCTTCAAAGAAAATTGGTATGCTTCTTCCACACTTTCTATTTTAACATAACTGATCTCATCTTGAATAGATGTCCTCAAACCATTCAGGTATCTAGCCACTTTCTCAACTTCATCATCCACATGTCCAGATCTGATATCCAATTTGTAAAATTCCTCAGTATATTCTTTCACACTCATGTCCTTTTCTCTCATATTTTTCATTTTTCTCATCAAACTAACTTGGTAGTTAGCTGGAAGAAACTTCTTCTTCATCTTTCCAAGCATATTCATCCATGTCTTGATCTTTTCTTTTCCTCTCTTCTGTCTCTTAGTTGCAAATGATCCCACCAACGAGATGCATGACCTTTCAACTTTGTGACTGCTATCTTAACCTTCTTATTATTAGGAGTACCTTCATACTCAAAGTATTTATCCATCTTAGAGATCCAATCCAAAAGTGTACCGGTCTCAAGTCTTCCATCATAGCGAGCAACTTCAACCGCAGGTTTGGAGTTAGCCTTAGAAAAAACTCTCAAAATTCTTTCCTAATCTTGTTCAACTTTAGGTTTAGGATTAGGTGTTGCATCTTCTTCTTCATCACTAACATCTTCAAGATGTGCTCCTCTTCTCTAGGTTGTCTCTATAGCTTCAAGCCTAGTTGCAATCTACCTCAACATATCCATGATAGCATTAGCAAGATCATAACCTTCTATAACTTATAGGTTAAATCCCAGGTCTTCCACCCTACAACCAATCCAATAAGGCTCTCCATGATCCAATCCAAAAGAAAGAACTCACTCTGATACCACTTGACCCAGGGGCAGGGTAGATACAAGTAGAATCAAGTAGAATTGACTCCAGTTGAATCAATAGCAAACCATTTTCAGAGTTACACAATGGAATAAATATAATATTATTGAAATATATGAAAACACAATGGATATGAGGCAATAAACTAGTAGCAACAATAGAGAATTTATATTATTTCTTTCAACATGCCCGGCGGTGAGGCGTTCCAAGTTTTGGCCTTCTACAATGAAAATTATGAAATCAGAAGCTCAATTTGCATCCTATATTTGTCTCCAATGATGTATCTTGATAATCCTTCCTATATCTACCTCTTTATTTCCCTACTACATCAATCTAGATTCCTTATATAGCCAGCTAAGCCACAAGTCAGCCAATCAGGCATTTAATTGCATTATAGGTCCAGTCTGAAAGATTTAAATCAAAACTAATGAAAGAGTGATCACCAATTGATGCACCTTTACATTTAGGTCCACACATGACCCAAGAAAATTCCCTTAACTATGCAAGGCCCCATTTCATCACACGGAACCGCGCAAGAAGAAACATTGCATGTTTCACGTGTAAACTGGTAGAAAATAGGTCCCTGAGAAAAATGGTCATAACTTTTTACTCATAGTGAATTAGGACTTGTGCCCTTAGTAGATGATATTAATTTAGGTCCTCTTGAATTCCATAAGAGTGAAAAGTTTTATTCCTTAAGGATCAACATTGCAACTATGCGCAATCAGCACCAAAACTGAAGGAAAATACAGCTCCGACGGCAAGGAAAATAGCTGTAACTTTGAAACAATCCATCCAATATTTATGTGCTCATAGGAGAAGGTTCCAAAATAGGTCCTAAAAATCATGTAAGATTCACACACCATGAAACCAACAAATGCAATAATTATAAATAAAAAAATAGAAAACAAGAAATATTTTTGGTTGATGCAAGATTACTCAAAGACCCAAGATGCTCCTGCATCACCCAAAATAATTCACTCTTCTAAAGTGAGCTCAGTTAAGAGCCAACCTTGTTAAAGGTTATAAAACACACTATGAGGTGTGACCTAGTTAGAGGATTTATCACTAATAGTTCTCCCTTGACCAGACATTCACTATGGGGTCAACAAGAAAATAATCAACATTCATTGAATGTCATATTGAAATATAAAGACTGTTAAGTCCCACTCGGTTAAGATATTTATCTATAGCAATGGTTAAATTGATACAATAATGATCTGATTCAAATACAACTTGATTTATAGATTTTGAGATCTATGCTAAGCTCAAAAATACCTTTGATCAATAATCAATTCAATCTCTTTGTTTTCTCCAACTTTTTGATGAAGGGTGCTCCCCTTAATACCACAAACACATAACAGAAATAGAGAAACAACAACAATATGCAAGAACAGAAAATTGGCTTCTTATTATCTCCACAAATGTGGAATTACAAACTTTCAGAATTACAATATGCAAAGCCACATGGGCATTCCTTACAACATTCTGTAGGACAAAGCCTCAAATAAATACCCAGATCTACTACCCAGAACTATTCTGAACTGCCTAAGACAATAATACAGCCTCCCTTATATAGGCAATTTTCCACCACCTGGGAAGGTTCCAGAATTTTAGCCAATAAGGCCGACCAAACTTAGAATTATTTTATTTTACATTTTATTACATCATAGTCAGCTCAAGATAACCTTTGAAACCCGAATAGGAATTTTGAAGAAAATTATTTTCTGCCATTTCAGGTGGTCCAACTTCCGAAGACCATAAGTCATCACCAGTTGACCCGATCGGCTATTATAACCCCATTTCAGAAACACCACAAAGCGCTCTATAGGCTTGACCCGCGCAAGCGCCCGTCACCCAAATTTTCGACCTCATCCGGGGCCTCTAAAGCCTTCAAAACTGAGTTCAAAGTTTCTGTACCCTGCTGCCAATACCGAAAATCTTCAATATCTTCCAATATACACTTGATCTAGCAATGAAACTTTACTGGTAGACTTATATGACCAAAATGAACCTCCAAGAAAGAAATCAGATTATTCTGAGCACATACGAAAATTACCAAAAATAGTAACTTTCCACAAATAGTAGCTCTGCACAAGATAGCCCTTATTGAATTCAAAAATAGAAATATTTTTGGGTGATGCAAGATTGCTCTTACACCCAGGATGCTCCTGCATCACTTTGTTCTTCTCGATAATTGATTTCTCTGTCACTCGGTGTTGTCTGCAAAATTTCTTGGTTTTGTCTTCAACTAGTTTGGTCAGCTTTGCATGACTTCAATCTTTTCATGTGAAATCTCCTACAGCATACTCAATAATGAATCTCGTGTCTCTTTATATAGACCTCATAAATTATTCTATTTCCATCCATATATTTTTCCTCTTAATCTTCACCATTGATTTTGTCACCTTAACCTTCCTCAGTAGTTGTGTCAATATCACATTTCATTCTCCTTCATCCAATCATCTTTGAATTTTTTCAGCCATTTGATCATCATAACACACATTATCTTTTACCTTAGAATCATCAACAATTTTCCATCTCATTATCTTTAGTCGGTAGTCATAAGTTCCATTTATTTATTTCACTCAGTCAATACTATAATGCATCGGTGATAACTAGCTTGGTTAACATTGTACTTAGTATACACTACACTTTCTCAGTGTATACTAATTTCTTCATTTACTGACCACATAAACTTGTTCATTCTTGATCTTCAATCCATAATAGATTCATGTAATAAAATCAAATCACTAACATAATTCCATAGACTCATCAATAAGCTACCCAATGAATACCATATCCATAACTTTCTCATCCATCTGATCTTTATGTAGATATCTCATTCCTTCATCATTATTTCCTTCCTAAGATGTTTGTAACCATCATGATAAGTATATTCAAAATGAGTTGACATCAATGATAATACATTCACTGATTTAATGTCTCACATACACATTAGTAGCTCAGTGATCATCAATCATTTTCTTTCAAATATCCAATCAGTTGTCAAACTCTCCCTCAAGATATTCAATCAGTTGTAGTATATCAACTCTTATCTTACTAGACTCTCTCCAAATTTCATCTAAATAAAACAATAAAAAATAATAGGTCACTCTTTGTAGAGCATATTAATTTTATTATAATTATTTATTTATTCTTACTTTTTTTATGATTAAGAATCTTGTAATACTTTATATAGAGATTTGTGTTATATATCTTTAAAAAGTGGTAAAATTATTCACAACTTAAAGTCTAAGCAAGGCCAAATTTTGCACTACAAATATATATATACACATACACATACACATACACATATACATATATATACACCCAATCAATAATCATAATCTTGTCATTTTCTTTTTCAATGGGTACTAAGGGTCAAGAAAAGAGAAATGAAAAGTAAGGCAATGAATTCTTTTACAGTTTGAGCATTCAAGGGACTTCAATCATGAGGCTTAGAAGATGTTGAAGGTGGTTAGAGGTTTAAGATAAATCATAGGAATAATAATTCTTCACTCTTCTTAGAGGGTTTTTAAAGCACATGACTGAGAATCATGTTTTTCATAGGCCTTCTAACTATGTCCATGATGAGGGGAATGACCTTAACTAGGGGATGGAGTCAGTAAAAATATATCCATATTGCATGATGAATTACCCCCATAATCCAAAATAACCTACAAGTGGACCACTATTTACTTGCATATAAATCTACAAGAGGACATTAGCAAAAAAATAAGTACTGATATAAAGCTCAGAAGAGTATATCAATAAAACAACTAGAAACCCCAACTTTGCAAACCTGTACTTTCCTGCCTCTAAATTTTCAAATCCTCTATACCTCTGCCCTCATGAGTGTGGTAGGAGGGGGGGCCTGATTGCACCCTCCCACCAAAATATCTTGTCTCTATGCCTATTTTACAAGAAGTATCCACCTCAAATGTGGGTCCTACGTCTGATGGATTGGTTTCTTTTTTGGTGTTAACCCTAGGGTTAGACTCTTTTATTTTTATACTAATGAGGAGCTTGCCCCATATGTGGATAAACTAGTGGGAAACAATACCCCAAGGAAGAAAGATCCGCTGATATATTTTGGGAAGAGTTTAGCTATTTTCTCATAAGAAGGACTTGAATTGATTGTTTCGAATGAAATAATGAATAATATGATTAAAGATATGAATAAATCCTTAATAGGTAATTTCCTTTCATTTCATCCAAATTCTAATCATGTTAGAAGATGGGCTAATGAGGTTTGAAATCTTAGAGGAAGTGTTACCATTAATGCTATGGAAAATACCCTTTTTCTTTTTAGTTTTGTTAACTATGAAGATTTGATAAAATTCTTGATGGGAGAGTCATGGGCCTTTGATTAAGGGTTAAAAAAATTCCTCTCCTTATGAAAATGCAAATTAGAATTTGACCCCTCTATGGATTTGGGGGTAGTAGCCCCTACTTGGGTTTGTCTCACTAATCTACCTTTAGATTTCTAGGATCACAAAATTTTTAGAGGTATGTAGGACTCTTTTAGTTCCCTTATGGAAGTTGATAAAGTAGTTATTTATAGGTCAAGACTGATCTTTGCAAGGATTTTTATTAATGTGGTTGTTAACATAATTCTTGCTACTTTGATTACCTTTAGCTCTAAGTTTGGGAGATGGAATCAAGTTCTAGAATATGAAAATACAAATTTGTAATGTCATAATTACAAAAAATTTGGTCATCTTAGTGTGGCCCATAAAAAAAATTAGTATGGGGATGAATACAATTGTTGTGAGAAAATAGATCCAATAGTCTTCCCAAAATATGGGAGTAAAGGGCCATCAAAATGATTCAACATAAAGAAGTATAGAAATGAATATAGTATGGGAGGGGAAATAGATCCAATAGTCTTCTAAAAATACAACATATTAGGGTAAAAAGATCCAACAATCTTCTAAAGTTGTGGGACAAAAGGTTTCTCAAAACAAGTCTAAGGAAAGAATAGTTTCACAAGTTAAGGAGTCTGGTTTTTCAAAGGATAATACTAATGGTAATTCCACTCAAATGGAACTAGAGAAAGATTTAGACAACCTCTCAAATCATTTTCTTTGGATGCTTACTTCACTAGTGGGCCTAGGTGTAGAATAAGACTAAACTTGGCTTCCTCTGCTCTCACCTTTTTTCATCAATAAGTACATGGCACTAAATTTAAGCTCTTTCCACTTGTTAGCATGGTGGGTATTTGCTTTGGTTCATTTTTTCCTACCTCTTAAAACAAATGCTCAAGTACCACATGTCCACTGAGATATTCATTTGTTGGTGGTTCGAAGCGTTACAAAAAACTAAAGGTGGCTTCTTTGGATTTTGGGTTGCTTCATGAAATAAAGCAAGTGTGACCACTTGGCAACATGTCTTCATTCTACTTTCAAATTATAGGCCCCCACACACTCCTTGATCTGATCAAATACTTAAACCCTATCACAAGCGTATGTTCACCACTTGAAAACATGGTGGTAAATCTACTACGTATTCTTCAACCTTCACGCACAAAACTCTCCTTGAGCTCCATGTGTCTTCTTCTTCTTTCGACTTTTGATAGAGCTTCATGAATCCAATAAGTATGAGGAACAAATTTTAAAAACCTCACATTCTCAGTTCTACAATCACAAAGGATTCCTCGTCAACTATCTTTATTGAAAAAAATAGGAAATCAAACTAAAGAAACAAATTCTAACACACAGAAATTAAATCTAACTCTATGAGGGAAGCAAAGAAAACCCTAAAACTGACTAAAACTTACTAAAACCCTAAACCCCCCCCCCCCCCCCCCCCCCCAAAAAAAAAAAAAAAAGAAACCAAGAGTAAAAACAAAGAAGAGTGAAAAAGGTAAAGACAACCCAAAGGTGACCTAGCTGAAACCCTACTATTGAGAGCACTTGGGGCCCGTAATTTGACTTACTAGATGCCCAACTAGGTTAAGCATCAGGGTCCTACCAACAAGAAACTAAAAGAAAAGAGGGGGTCCCCATTAGGTCAAGTGGCCAAAATGGGGTATGAGTCATGGAACCACAATAGTATGTTCATGTGATTAGAGATGTTTACATCTTGAGGACTCAAGGAGTCCTTGGTTGAGGTATCATTTTATGCTTTCATTTGACATTTTATCATGGTTGTTATTATGTCATGGTTTTCTCTTGATTATATGTTTAGGGCTATGAAATGGTATAGTTATTTGATATGTTCATATGGAGCATGTTGTCTCTTTGGATGAGATGGTTAGATCATGTTGTCATGTTTATGATCCTAAATCCTAGTTTGGATATGTGGCATTGATCTTGTTTTGGTTTCTTAGTATTGAGTACATTGAGTACATTGATCATTTTCTTGATACTTTATGATAGTGTTGTGTTTCATTTAGAGTTTAGCATGAATTGATTTGTTATACGTGCTCATGGATACTTGGAGACTTAGGTGATGTTGATATTATCTTATTATTAGAGATGTATTTGTTGGAATGATTGATGGTTTCAGTAGGAAGAACTAGGAACATTCACTTGGTATGGAGTTGAGATGAGAGTTTTCTTGGATTAGTCTTGGAGACTTGGATATATTGATGAGAATTCTCATCTCCCTCTCTTGGTCTACTTGGTAGTTTACTACTTGAGAGATATTTACCATTGTTTCTTTTAGGTGTGTTATATTTATGCTTATCTATCATAGATATGGATCTTGATCTATGGTGTGAGCTAGTTCTAGAGGGTTCACTTGAAAGATAG
Source organism: Chamaecyparis obtusa (assembly GCA_027943335.1). NCBI lineage: Eukaryota > Viridiplantae > Streptophyta > Pinopsida > Cupressales > Cupressaceae > Chamaecyparis > Chamaecyparis obtusa. The sequence continues at coordinate 54,618 of BSBK01009108.1, forward strand.
TTTGGCATTGATTATCTCCTTGTGCATATGTTGTTATTATGATATCTTTATGATTGATTTTGGTAGATGGTTTATTGGGTGTATTCCTTGGTTTGGGAATGGTATGAGTTTGATCTTCTTGTGAGAGGCTTACATCAATGTTGATTATATGGTATATATGTTTATTTGGTGTAAAGAGGATGAATGTGGGTTTGGGTGTTATTATGGCTTCTTATTTGGGGTTTAATAGAGGAGATCATACTTGACATATTTTGTATTATAGGTGTTTTTATAAGGACATAGTACAAATTTTGACTTGTGGTCTTTCTATCTTTGGTCTCTATTATCTTGTTGGATGTTTGGTTTTATTTACATTGGATTTGGGATTGGTTGGATCTTTTTCATCACTTTTTTTTGTTCATGTGTGTCATGTGGGAGATGGGATAGTGGTTCCTTTATATCTTTCCTTTGTTGGTTGTAGAGAACTTGGGAGATAATTGGAGATTTGTGCTTATAGGTTATCGGTTTACATGTTATATATTATTGTGGATGTTCCTCGATACTACATGGTTACACTTCTATGTGATGTTGTAAGTGGATTCATTTCATATTTCACATTACCTATGTAGTGGGAGATTCTTGGTGTGTATGTGATAGATATTGAACTTGAGGCTTGTGGTTGCATATTATAGGTTTTATATGTTGATAATTTGGTATTAACTTGTTATGCCTTGGAGGTATGGATAGATCATGTGTTAGCACTAGCTGCGAGTGTTGTCTTACATATGGTTTTGAATGCTACAGATACATGTGTATTACCTTTGGATTGAGTGTTTATGTTTTTGATATTAGTTGGTACATGTTTTATGATTCATATGCAATAAGTTGTGTGAATTTCTCTTTGGATAGCTTCTATTTATGTCTAGTGGCAGTGGCATGACAGGAGGTGGGACCATTCATGTATGAGATAGTGGTAACATTGGTTTTTTGGAAAGTACCCTGATGGAGCATGTGGAGCATTTTGATTCATGATGGCATGTGTGCTAGAGTATTATTTAATTATTTATTTATGTGGATACTTCACCCTTATGCAATTATACAAGTGGAAGAATGTTGGGAAAATGGTGTCTTGTACAACTTGCATAGTAATACATATTATTGTAATATTTTATTTTATTATGTAAATGTTGTACCTAGATGGATGCACAATATGTAGAGATTCCTATGGAATATTATTAGGGCTAACTGGTTGTATTATAATATTATTTGATATAATAATAAATAATATTAGGAAAATAATTAAATAAAGTACCCAATATTGAATGTGGATCAATGGGGTTAGGTAGTACATGGTTTTATCACATGGTTTATGTAATACCACTTAGTGGTTTTATGGGAGATTGTTATTATAATAGAAACCACAAGGTTAGTTGTTGAGGTTAGCCAGGTTAGCATTTGTGAAAGTTGGAAGGATGGCATGAGATGTGTGGATTCATGCTTGTTCACATAGAATTATTGTTTATAGTTGGTGTTTCAAAGGATTTCATGGTGTATTGTAATGGATGCATTGTTGACTAATACATGGATGATGGATGCTTTGGAGGTTGGGTTTTTTCCCTCATAGGGGTTTTCCCAAGTTATATCTTGTGTCACATTTTTGTGGGTATGTTGTATATTCTCTTGCATGTAGATTTTGAGTACTTATTTGTTTATTATCTGTTATGGGTTATGTGGAAATTGTAATAAAGTTAGGTGAAATTTTCCTTACAACACATGAGTGTAAACATGGAAACTGGTAAAAATTAGTATAGCGTGTTGAAATTAAATGCTCAAATCAATATGCTACGAAGGATATTACATTTCCAAGAAAAGAAATTACTACTATTAATTATGAAGAGACACTCTTCATTTACTAGCGTAAGTCCTTTTTAAGAATGTAGATTGTTATTTGAGGCTTATTCATAGTCAATTTTAGTGAAGGATTTCTGATTAGGGATAGTAGTATCTGGTGTGAGAATTTAAATTCTACTATTTCTATGGTAGGCCCTCAAAAATATTATGAGAAAGAATGTGGACCTTTGGGCTCCGTTCATGGTTGTGGGCTTGGCCCCATTTTATGTGGTTGTGCAAGGATATAATTACACCCTCACCTCTAAATTCACCAATTCCTAGTCTAGGGCAAGAGTTAAAGTGGGAAACTTGGAATTTACTATCTCTCTTACAAATGATTGTGGACATGATAGGCCTAGAGAACTTGGGGATGAGAATCACCAAGAAAATCTCAAGGAACTATCTGAGCTTCATCAATAAATTTCTTGAGGATGGAAAATAGCTAAAGAGGTTCCAAAATAGTAATGATAGGTTAATATTCCTCCCCCATTTGCACTTTTTATTTTTTAAATATTATGCATTCTTTTACTCTAGAAGGTAGATTTATGGTTGTTTATGGCTATCAATTTTCTTTGTTGAACCATGTCATGGAAAACATTCATATTCTTTTTTTTTGTTCTCATCCTTACAACAAAGCATTTAGGGATTCATCTTTCCCCTTGCTTCACCAAGGTCCTATCATGCCCCTTTACAAGTATGACCTCAACATGGATGCTCATGGTAATTCTATACCTTGTAATCATCAACTTCATCCTCCTTTCCCTCCCCCACGAGCCCTAAATATTGTGCCTAGAAGACTCAAAATGGAACATTCATATGCTAATCATCCTACTTCCCTTAATTATTAGGGTAGTAAAAAGAAGAATAATGGTATCCCCGCCTCTCAACCATTCAATGAACTCCTTATGGGTATCCCTTAAAAAAAGACAAAACCATGTCAATACCTCCTTGGCCCCTCTAGGAAGAATCCCAATAAACCTATTTCCAACAAAGGGGTAACTATCATCATCATGGAAGATGCCAAAGACAAAAAGAAGGAAAAAGATAAGAGATTGAGAATTGAGGAGGTTGGTTCTGGGTTGGGGAGTTGTAGACCTCAACTAGGCTGGTCAAAGTTGTTGTTGATCATCCCTCAAAAGGAAAGAATATTGTAATGGAGGAAGAAGAAATCCTTTCTTCTCAAGATAATTTGAAACAAAGGGATGATAGCATAGACAAATCCTATGAGGAGGAAGAAGAAAAAGAAGAGAAAGATACAACATTCTTAAATAATTTTAAGGATTTGAATTATTCAAAAGATGAACATGTTGTTGGGAACTCTGATAAAGAGGAAATTCAGATATCCCTTAATGATTTCTCAATGAGGGGTTTGAGAAGTAGGATCTTCAAGATTTTGGGGAAGAGAATAATAACTAGGATGCCCCTTTCCTATATATAGTGTAGAGGATTGACTATCTGGAAAAAAATGATTAATGATAAGTGTTTGGGCATAGAAAAGTTGCTTGGATCCCTCATCCACATCATAGATGGCATTATGAATAGGGTGGTGATAAGTATCACCACAAGGAAATCCAAGATAAAGAAGGAATTCAAGAAGACAAGTAATATTAGAGGAGTGAAAGATAGAAAAAGGATTAATTGGACACTTGAACTATGATACTAAATAAGCTAGAAAAGGATTATAGCCTTATCGAGGCTCTTTTTAATTCTAAATAATGGTATTGGTTAGTTTCTTTTTGGGTTTGGTTTTGTTCTCCTATATGGAGTTTCATAAGACTTGTAATATGTATGTTATTGTAGTGTTGATGGATGATACTTCTATGAAGACTTTTAATATGCTAGTTAGATTAGTGTTATTTGATGCTAGTACTATGGATTCTTTAATTAAATGTTCTTTGTTAATATTTTTAGTTAGTTGAGTTAGATAACTGAGAGGGGGGTGAATCTATTAACTCCAGATATCCTATAGTACTAAATACTCCCAAATGTATTTTATACATCTTTCAATTCAATTAAACAACTCAGTAAAACTTTTTATATGTCTTTTTGTTCATAAACTGAATACCAATAAATTTGATGAACTACAACTGATTTAGAACCTGATTGAAGAAATTGTGATTTAAGATCACCGAGAAGATTGATTAGATATGTAATATGATTAAATTAGTATTATGTTGTCATCGATGTCAACTAGTTTGACAACACTTATCTTGTAAGTTACTATACCGATACATCTGTGGAGAAGGACTGAAAGAGATGAAGAACATAAATATCTACATGAGGAAGATGGATATACCAGATGAGGATATGGAATACATTGAGTAACTTGTTGATGAGTCTATGAATTTATGTTATTGACTTGATTATGTTTCATCCGTCTATGATAAGGAAAAGAGTTGAAAGACACAAAGCAGTATTGTCAGTTGATGAAGCATTTTAGTATACACCAATGGAGTGTAGTGTATACCGAGCACAGTGTTAACCGAGCTTGTGTTCACCAACACATTTCTTTGTTAACCGAGAAGAACAGAATGAACTAAATCATTAGTTTAGCCAATAAGATTGATTAGCTAGAAAGTGTATGAATTCAAGGTAACAAATAAAGTTTGTTACACAGATCGATGACTAACAAAATTCAGGAAAGATCTAAAGGATGAGAATCAAATGTGTTATTGACACAAGTGTCGAGGTATATTTAAGAGGAAAAATCAATGAATATGATTAAGCGGCAAAATTTGATGGAGCAGAAGAAAATGATTTACATGTCTATATAAGAGACTGAAGATTCCACATTGAGTGTGATGCCGGAAGAGAAGGAAACTGCAGAGTTAATGCGTGAACAAGTTTTCATACATTTTGATCATACTGGTTAAGGAGAACCCTACTGCAGAGCATTACTGAGTGACAAAGAGTGATTACCGACCGACAGTAAGTTGAACAGTTTTTGAAACAAAATTGATTTATTGATCAGAAAGATTTGTATGAGCTAAACATTGATCTGTAATTTGCAATTGAATTTGTATTAAGTTAGGTCACCTACTGTTACATATTTAACCATTGTACACAATCAAATCTCTTAACCGAGTGGACTAATAAAGTCTTATTATGTATCATTCATAGAATGAGCATTGTTATCATGTCAACCCCAGAGTGACTGCTGGTTAGATGATAATGGTTGGTCTTAAATCCTCTAACAAGGTCACACCTAATAGTGTGTTTGTAACCTTTAACAGGGTTGGGTCTTCACCAACCTCACTTTAGAAGAGTGAATATTTTGGGTTGCCAGTCCCAGGTGGTTTTTCCCTTCACAGGGTTTCCACATTAAATCTCTTGTGTTATGTGTTGATTGTGATGTTTATTTTGATGTCATATTTACATATTGCATATTTGATTTGATTGGTAACTGCTATAAGTTTTAGACTGATAATCGGTAAATGCACAGATAGTAAAAGTATTTTAAGTTACCAAGCAGTAGAAATTGAAGTATTTTTTTTTGGATTATACATTTTGTATTGGGACAGTGATTAACTAATTCACCCCCCTCTCAGTTATTCTAACAATTCGTATCAGAGCATTGGTTGCTTTGAACAGAGTTTTAAGGACTTTAGTAAAAAGATCTCAAAATGTATAAGAGGGAAGTGCCAAAGCTGAACAAAGAGAACTTCATAGTATGGTAGAGCCGGATGAAGTTGTACATATCTGGAATTGGGAATGCAACACTAGAATTGATGGAGAATGGTTATATAGAACCGACACCAGGTCCCCAGACTCTTGATCAACTGAAAGAGAGGCATGAACATAATGTTACTATGATGGAACTTGCTGCTGCCTGCACTAATGTTGAATTTGAAGATATCAAAAGTTGCACTACTGCAAAAGCCATGTGGGATAAACTTTCTCAAGTTTACAGTGGAGATGTGCATGTTAAAAGAGCTAGAGCAGAAAGCCTACGAGGTAGATTTGATGATATGAAGATGAAAGAAGGTAAGAATATTGTGCAATATACAAATAGATTGAAAGAGGTAGTACATGCTATTAGAGCATCTGATGGAGTCATTAGTGAAGAAAAAGTTGTAAGGAAAGTACTCAGAACCTTATTGCCAGTTTACGCAATTAGAATATCTACTATCCATGAGACAAGGTCTGCATCTGCTAATGTACTTACACTTGACAATCTGATTGGTAAACTTACAACCTTTGACTTAAATAACTTTGATAACAATGTTGTACCATCTATGGAATCCACTTTCATGTCTTCTCTAAATATTAGTAAGTCTCACATGAGTAATCAAAATGAGAGTGACAGTAATACCAATGATGAGCTTGATGAACTTGAAGCTCTTATGGCTAGAAGATTACCCAAAGGTAAAGGAAGGTATAGAGGTAAGCTACCTTTGGCATGCTTTAATTGTAAAGAGGTTGGCCACATCATTGCTAGATGTCCACATAAGAAAGATGATGATAGAAACAAAGACCGATCTGAAGGAAGCTATGGGAGAAGATTCAACAGAGGCTACCGACACAACAAAGATAATTGAGACAACAATGACAAAGGGAAAAAGGTATGTTTCATAGTTGAATATAATGAATCTAAATCTGATTCTGATGATGATGTAGAAGTTGTATTTGTTTCTATGAAAGATGACTCGGAGGAAGAAGAAGAAAAGCATGAAGAAACAACACTGATCTCTAAAGTTAACAAAAATTATACATGGATCATAGACAATGGCTATACACATCACATGACTGGTGATGAGGAGAAGTTTTATGTACTTGAAGAATATAATGGAGGTTCAGTTAAGATGGGTAATGACACACCCTGTATGGTAAGAGGTAAAGGAACCTTAATGATAAATGATATGATAAAATGTGATAATGCTTATTGGGTAGATGGTTTGAACTATAACTTGTTAAGTGTTTGCAAGTTGTCTATACTGAGATATATGACTAGATATAGTTTTTTCATTATGGCAACAAAGTCATATAGCATTTTGGAGTCAGCGTAGTAAGTGAAAAGATCAGAATTCAGTTAAGTGTTGAAGACTAGATAGCATACAGAGCACCAGAGACTCAGAGCATCAGCGCATATGTGTATGGATGAATTAAGGTATGCGCCCTGGAAGTTAATTTTGTTAGACTATACTTATGCTTAGTCTAAGAGCGCATAAGTAGATATGCAAAGATGTGAAAGTTACAGTTAGTTGAAGTTGCACAGCCAGTGTGTGCTAGTAAAGAATAGAGCATAGAGCCGACAGTGACTATTTTGGTTTGCGATTGTAAATTAATGTTTTAGAAGCTATGCACCCATTGTATTTAGGTTTTTGACATATGTACATGTATAATTGTAAGAATGCTTAAGCCAATTCATTTGGAAGTGTTATTTTTAATTAGTTATAGGGCTGACCAAATTATATATTTGGTATGAGCGCATAAATATAAGGTGCGCCCATTGTAATTGGTATGGAAGTCAAGAAAGTTGTAATAGAGTTGAGATAAGTAGAGCAGAGGGATGCAATGTGAGCATAATATGTATTAGATATTTTCTAGAGGTCAAAGCATCAATGCACCAAAGGAACTAATCAAACAAGCAGTGTCACAGCAATAGTTCACCTACAGGTATAGTGTGTATCTGATCTCAGAAGGTTGTAGCCTTCATCATTTGAGCAGTGAGTTCTAGGACAGTGAGTCCACTCCCCTAATAGGGATCATTGTAAAAGACTCCTAACAAGGTCTGACCCTTAACAAGGTCTATTGTACTAAAAGCATTGTAAAGCTACTCCTAATAGGGTAAAGGATCTTCTAACAAGGATCACAAAACACTAGTGCAGATTATTAGTGGGTATCAAGTCCCACCGAGGTTTTTGCCTATTTGGGTTTCCCCGTAACCATATTGGTGTCATGTGTTGATTTCATGTTTCATGTTTATGTGAATGTTTAATTCAGTACTTAAGCATTTTAGTATTCAGATTAAAGTGAAAATTTAAAATACAGTGAACACTGATTCACCCCCCCCCTCTCAGTGTTCCCATTCCTAACAATTGGTATCAGAGCTCTGGTCCTTAGCATAGAATTTTAACCACTTGAGGAGATCATGGACAAAGAAAATATGAAACATTTGAAGAAGAATCTTGAAGTAGCTCTTGAACACCTACACAATTCAGAAAGAGAAATTGAAGAACTAAAAGAAAAAGTCAGCAATGCTCAATTAGTTATCAAAATACTAAGAAAAGCTTTGAAAGGACACTCTAATAGTGAACTTGAAGAAAAAGTCAAAAAGTTGAGTGAAGAAAATGGATCTCTATTGAGTCAGCTTGAAGAATTAGATGACAAACTAATGAACAATCAAGATGTCTACAATGAACAAGTCAAGGAGAACCTTCAACTAAATGAAGAACTAAGGGAAGCTAACTTAGAAATCTTGGAGATAAAAAATATCAAAGAGAGCTTGGAATCTGAATTGAAGAAGTCAAAGGATCATATTGATAAATTACACACCAGTGCTGAATTGGTAGAATCATAGTTGTATGCAAGAAGAATCAAAGGAGACACTGGCTGTATTGGATACAATGAAGCACAAAATCAAATTGACAGTATGCGAGCAAGAAGGGACTCACAAAAGGACTCTACTGATATAGGGAAGATTGAAGATCAAACCAAAGACAATGGTGGTCCTCCTAAGAATGAGCACAAGCCTGTAGAACACACCTATTTTGCATGTAACAAGAATGGACACATTGAAAGGAACTGTACAGAGGTAAAACCTTTCAATGGTTACAGTTATACATGTAATAGATTTGGTCATAGAGAAATAAATTGCAAGACTAGGAAGAAGAATAGGATTTAGCATGATCAAAGAAATCAGAATCAGACCAATGCAAGAAGTTCTCAGAATGTTACATGTCAGATATGTACCAATAATGGTCACTCAGCTAGAACATGTAGAATTGTGACTCATGTCAATGCGTTGAGGAATAATAGACTTCTAGTGATTTCTCACACCTATAACAAGGCTGGACATATCTCAAAGTTTTTTAGATCAAGGATGCAAGGTCAGGAAAGCCCTAAAAAGGCCGAAGAACCAATTTTGGATCCTGAAGTAGAAGTCAAGTTTTTAAAAGTCTCAAAGGATGTGAGCATGATTTGGTCAGAAGGAAAGAAGGACAATGCTATTGAAAATGTATTGGATGCATCCTAGGTGGACACACCGTCTACATCTACATGAATGGCCCTCAGGGTCATAGGGGGAGCTAATTTAGCTCTAGACCCCTGTGTGGCTGGTATACTCATCCTCAGAGTATGCGCCTTGGGACTTAAGCTATTGGAATGTATAGGAACCATTGTGCAAGAGTGCACATGCTGATTGTTAGTGGAACTTGAGTTTGAAAATTTGAAGTGACAGCCTGGTTTACGCGAGTTACATTAATGGCGAATTTCTTACTTTAAGCACACAAAAAGTTATTTGTTCACTCATTGCACTCATACTCAGAGCGATTGGAGAGAACATTGAGCCTTGGAAGTTGTTGTGAAGATTTGGAGATTAAATTATCAGTGTTTACAGTACATTTGATTGGTTGCAAAAACCCTGGCTCATTGCGCTGATTCGGAAACCATCAGAACATCTCAGAGATCATTTGGAAAGAAAATATCAAGTAAGTCATGGCCACTCTTTTTTTTTATGTTGCTAAGAAGAAGAGGTATATTTTCAAGAGGCACCCATTTAAATCCACCCTAGATAATTTAGAGGGAGCTTTCTCCCACACACCAATGAGCGTCATGTATGTAGAAGACATAAGGGCTTACATCTATTATAAGAAGGAACCTATTGGAATGGATAGGTTAAGGGTGCACATGGACACAATGTTGAAACTAGACAAAACCTTCATGGATGAATACACAAAATAGAATGATCACCCCATTGTTGAATATGCCACGGCATATGAATTCTATGAAACTGAATGGATAAAGATATTGTTGAGCAGAATCCATGATGACTTGTTTTGGATTGGAGATGTACCAGTAAGAATAATAGGAGACCTAATTCATGAGATGCCAGGCCTTTCTAAGATAGGCACCATCCTTCCTGTGGGTAAGGATGTTAGGAAAATGGTGGAGCAAGTGTGTAAATCTAGAAGTGATAAGCGTGACATGACCATTGAGCCTATAGAGAAACCAAACATCAATTTGATATCAATGATATTGGGTTACAAATTTCATCATACCAGCAGGGTGAATAGTGTGTCTACAGGCACTATTCTAGCAGCCATCCGTCTTGTGCAAGAAGATGGAGAGTTCAACTCATGTGATATCTTGCGCACATAGTTGATAGACAACATCAAGGCCATCAAACATGATAAGACTAAGGTATTCAAGTTTGGGTCCCTAATCATCTATATGTACCTTCATATAGTTGGTAAAGTGTCAGACTTGTATCTAGACAAGTCCATTCCTACCATGCCACAAATATCAAACAAGGCATCCATAGAAAGCACACTTAGAGATTACATTACTTTGGAATTGAAGACTTTTAGAGCAAGAATGCAGATGAGGTACATGATTCCTGAGAGTGTTGTAGAAAAGTATAAGGATACAATATGCTTCATGGTGGAGATTGATACTACATGTATGGAAGCTGTGGAACCTAGAACTAAGTGGATTCATCCACTTGGGTATGAAGTTGAAGAACAAGTTCTTGAAGCTTATGCACAAGTACTGCTATCAGCCCCTAAGGATGACAATAAACCTAGGTGGGGAACCTATGAAGAGAAGACTAGAGAATTTGATGCTAAGCTGAACAATGCTGCAATAAAAAGAAAGGTTGCAAAGCTCACATCAGAGATCCTAAGAATTCAAGGTGTATCACAAGCAGACCTTGATAAAGCAAGGGATGAGAAGATTTCCCTAGAATTGAAGAGCGTAGTAGAAGAACAAGAAGATCCCAAATTAAAAAGGATAAAAATAGAAAAAGATGACAGTCAAAAGGACAAAGAAGATAGTACTCCTTCTGTACCCAAAGATACTCCTCTGGAGTATAAGCCTTTATTCAAGAGAAAGAAAGAAGCAAGCACTAGTCATCCATCCTCGCAAGCATTAAGGAAAAAGAAAAACACTCAAGCACCTCATTAGGTAGGATTCAGACCTAGCCTCAAATTTCTAAACACAAGAATTGTTGATGAGGGAAGAATTGATCAAATAGGGAAGTTCTATGAATCATATAGTGAGATTGATAAGTCTAAAATTCATGGTATGATTATCAAACATATGATAAAGTTCAAGAAGACAGTCCTTGAATTGAAAATAGAAATTCCAGATAATGTATGGGACATTCTAGAAAACCTTAAAAGACAAGCAAATGAAGAAGACCTAAGGATCAGAGAAAAGTGCTAGAAGACACTCTACCTGTATGTTCTAAAGAAGAAGTGGATCTGATATTGAATTTGGTGAAGCCACACCTCAGAACAAAGATGAGAACTCTTCACATTATGAACAAAGATTATGAGTTGATAACAAAGGAAACAAAGAAGCCCTTTGAGAAGGTGTTGTTGGAACAACAGATCAAACCACCTACTGCACCCATCAAGGAAGATAAAGTGGCAGAGCCCACTAATGTACCAATAAAAGATCCTCATGACTCAACACCCATAGTAGAAACTCAAATAGAAGTAGATCAGTCTGCACCTATGATAGAATCACCCAAAGATAGCACAATTATCATAGATAATGTGGAAATAGCCATGGCGGCTACTGATAAGGAGTTGGACAAGTTTGAGGAAGCATTTATCAGTACTCAGGAAGAAAAAATATTATGCAGCAATACCCCTCCCACTCAGCAAGAAGAAGTAGTCATAGAAGATGTATCTGATGAAGAAAATAAAGGAATAGAGATAGAAAAGAAAGATGAATCCTCTATTGATTTGGTCAAGGTGAAACAAGAGGTGATGGATAGCACTCCCATCACTCCCTCCTCGGCATTGTTGTCAAGTTTCACACCTGACACTAGCAGTTTGGACTCCTGGAAGGAAGAAGACCTAATTAAGTTCAGCATCCTAGCTATGGAGAAGGCCAAGGAGAAGCAAGTAATGAGGAATCCTCTCCTGGTAGAATCAGTAAATATTTTGAATAGTTTACTGTTGGAGGATAAGAAGATGGAAAATGTACATTCAATTGATGATGTGAGCACAATCATCTCTCAGTTCAAAGTTAATTTTTCCAACTTAGAAGAATCTGCAGCCATAGTGGCAAAGGAGAAATACTTAAAGAAGAGACTCAATGAACTGATAAGTAATTTTGCACTAGACTTGACCTCTCTTAAGTTTGGTTAGGCATCATTGAAGGAATTTTCAGATCAAGGAAGGAAAGTCATTGCAAAATCCATGGATCGGGATAAGTTCACTGATGCCCATCTTAAGAAGATCAAAGATGTAGAGGAAATGATTGAGAAGGTGAAGATTTAAGTGCAAGACACATCCACCAATGTGAACATATGAAACAATGTCTATCAAGAATAGTTGGATATAATTGAGAAGGCAGAAAAAGAAATGGAAAAGATAAGGTCTAGACAGACTCAGTTGAGGAACGCTCTTGCGCCCTCTCTAGGCATTCTCAATTAGAACATAAAGGAGATTGATGCGACCATGATAACCTATGATCAAGGTCCAAACATAGAATTGGATAAGATGGAGAAGCTACAATATGCATTGTGTGCCCATCTACAAATAGTCAATTCTCTGATAACCTTTTGGAAGAAGGAGATCTAGAAACTCAAGATAGCATATCTGGATTTTTTCCTCAGTAAGTTTATATAGATAAAGTTTTTGATGCACCTTTGTCATTAATGTCAAAGGGGGAGTTGTATAGAATATGGAGTACATACATGTATAGGGAGATATAAGAGTATGTATAAAGATGTATAGAAGACAAAAAAATTTGTAGTAAGGGACAGTTAGAGACTTAGCCATATTCCTTTGTTGCCATCAATGACAAAGGGGGAGATTGTTGGAAAGTTGTCTATATTGAGATATATGACTAGATATAGTGTTGTCATTATGAAAAAAAAGTTATATAGCAATTTCTAACTGTCCCTTAATTACAACCGACACAACAGAGATAACTGAGACAATAATGACAAAGGGAAAAAGGTATGTTTCATAGCTGAAGATAATGAATCTGAATTTGATTCTGATGATGATGTAGAAGTTGTATTTTTCATTGTGAAAGATGACTCAGAGGAAGAAGAATAAAAGCATGAAGAAACAACATTGATCTCTAAAGTTAAAAAAAATAATACATGGATCATAGAAGGTGGTTGTACACATCAAATGACTGGTGATGAGGAGAAGTTTGATGTACTTCAAGAATACAAAGGAGGTTCAGTTAAGATGGGTAATGACACACCCTATATGGTAAGAGGTAAAGAAACCTTAATGATAAATGATATGATAAAACATGATAATGCTTATTGGGTAGATGGATTGAACTATAACTTGTTCAATGTGGCACAGCTGAATAATTCAGGTCACCGAGTTTCTTTTGAGAGCAAGAAAGTGAAAATCTTTGATGATGGAGGAAGACTAGTTGGAACTGGAGCACAATCAAGAGGTAATCTATTTTATCTTGATACTGATGAGTCTTCTTTCTTGATGATGAAAAATGAAGATGCGTGGTTGTGGCATAAAAGGTTATGCCATGTGAACTTTGATAACATGATTAAGATCAGTAAAAGGAAAAGAGTTAGAGGGCTGCCTAACTTTTCAAAACCGGATCATGTTATGTATCATGAATGCTAGAAAGGTAAGATGACTAAATCTAGTTTCAAAAGTAAGGATTACTCAACAAAGAAGATACTTGAGTTGGTTCATACCGACCTATGTGGTCCTATGAGAACTCAAAGTTATTATGGTGATAGGTACTTTATTCTTTTTGTTGATGACTACACTAGATTGATGACTATTATGTTCTTAAAAGAAAAATCTAAAGCATTTAAGATGTTTAAGTGGTATAAGGATAAGGTATAAAAAGAGACTGGAAAGGAAATGAAATGCCTAAGATCTGATAGAGGAGGTGAATTTATCTCTGATGAATTTACTAATTTCTGTAATGAGCATGGTATTAAAAGACAAGTCTCAGCACCGAGGACACCTCAACAAAATAGGATTGTTGAAAGAAGGAACAGGTCAATAGTTGACTGTGCTACGACATTGATGCTACAAAAGAATGTTGCTCAGACATACTAAAGGAAACTATTAGTACAACAGTTTATGTGCTTAACCGAGTGCAATTGAAGGACACCAACAAGACACCCTATGAGTTGTGGTTTGGACACAAACCTACTCTAAGTTATTTCAAAATTTTTGGAAGCAAATGTTTTATTCTAAAAGATGAGAGAAATGGAAAATTTGACTCAAAATGTGATGAAGGGATATTTCTAAGATATTCTAGTAAAAGCAAAGCATATAAATGTCTGAGTAAAATTACTAATAAAATGATTGAAAGCACTAACGTCCATGTTGATGAGTTTGATGAAAAGAACATAGAGGAAAGTAAAAAGGAACCAAAAGACTATGGTAGATTCACTTACATTGAACAACCAGAGTATTTACCAAAGCCTCAGCCTGTGATAACTGGTTAGTAGGAAAATAATACCAAACAACAAGAAAGAGAAATCGATGAGCAGAATGGCCCTATCGAGCAAGAAAATGAATCTACACAGGATGAAAAGGAAAGGAGAGATAGGATACTGGTGATTTTTTTCAGAAGACACCATCCTAAATCACAAATCATTGGAGACAAGAAAGCAGGCATGAAAACAAGGAGAAAAGCAAGACAAGGTACATGTCTAGTTTGTGATTATGTACCGAAAAATGTAAAAGTTGCATTAGAGAATGATGAATGGATTAATGCAATGAAGGAAGAAATAGAGCAAATAGAAAAGAACAGAACCTAGACCTTAGTACCCTGACCTAAAGATAAGAATGTTATTGGTACTAAGTGGATATTTAGGAACAAGCAGAATGAGAATTGAGAAGTGACAAGAAATAAAGCTAGATTGGTATGCAAAGGATATGCATAGGAGGAGGGCATAGACTATGATGAAACCTTTGCACCTGTTGCTAGATTGGAAGGAGTCAGAATGCTACTTTCATATGTTGCACACAATAAATTCAAGGTATATCAAATGGATGTCAAGTCAGCATTTCTAAATGGAATACTTGAAGAAGAAGTCTACATAGAACAACCTAAAGGGTTTGTTGATCCCAAAAAGAAAGATATGGTATGTAGACTACATAAAGCTTTATATGGTTTGAAGGAAGCACCGAGAGCCTAGTATGAAAGGCTGCATACTTATTTGTTAAGTATAGGATTTGTAAAAACAAGTGAGAACAATAATTTGTATATGAAAGGAGATACTGATGATACAATTATTATTGTTGAAATATTTGTGGATGATATCATATTTGGAGATCAAGATCAAATATGTAAAGCCTTTTTTGATGATATAAGGAATGAATTTGAAATGTCTATGTTCAGAGAGATTAAGTTCTTTCTTGGACTACAAGTGATCCAGCAGAGTGATGGGATATTCATCACACAGTCTAAATACATAAAAGAAGTATTGAAAACATTTGGCATGGAAGATGCTAAACCTGTGGGAACACCGATGGCTACTAGATGTAAATCAAATAAGGAAGATGAAACTATAGAAGTAAACCAAACACTGTATCGATCAATGATTGGTAAGCTAATGTATGTAGTTCACAGTAGACCAAATATAGCACATGTTGTGGGAATAGTAGCTATATTTTCTGCTAATCCTAAAGAATCACACATGATTGCTACTAAAAGAATCTTAAGATACCTGCAGAAAATAGAGGACTATGGATTATGGTATCCTAAGGAAGGCAAGTTTGAACTCAGAGTCTATACCAACGCTGATAGGGCTGGAAATGTGGATGATAGAAAAAGAACCACCGAAGGAGCATTCTTCTTTGGTGAAAGAATTGTTACCTGGACAAGTAAGAAGTGGGCTTGCATTTCTTAGTCTACAGCCAAAGAACAGTATGTTTTTGCTGCTACAAACTGTTCAAACATTGCATATATTAAACAAGTTCTGGAAGGTATGAATGAGATAATCACTAAGCTGGTGATTATATACTATGATAACACCAGTGCAATTAACATTTCAAAGAATCTAGTGATGCATTCTAAAATAAAGCATATATCAATAAAGTATCACTACTTGAGAGAACAAGTATAGGAGAAGCAAGCTAAGCTAGAGTTTGTTACATCAAAAGAACAACTTGCAGAAATATTTACAAAAGCTCTACCGAAAGACACATTTGAGTATTTGAGGACTAGACTTGGGGTCCATCCCCTATCTACCAATCACTAAGGTGATTCAGATGTTGCATCAGCCTAATCTTATGAGAAGATCATTCATGTTGATGTAGCATAGTTCACACTTTGGATCATGTCTAAGGTTGTGAAAGATACTGGAACAAATTGGCATATCAATATACAGAGATACAGACTATGCACCGAACAACAAAGATTTTCTTGGCTACTGAAGATTTGTTTTTTTATTTGTTTCTTTGGCATTGTTGTCAAAGGGAGAGATAAAAATATGAAACAAAGGGAGAGATAATCTGAATATGCACTGATGAGAACTATATGTGGGAGAGCATTGAAGATCAGTTGCTGAGAACAAAAGAAGGAATCCAAGAGCTGAAAAGATCATATTTGCAAAATGATAGAGCTGCATATGTAATGATGTTGAGTAACGTAGTGATTAAAAATATTAACCTAGGGAGAGCTTGTATAACATTTGTTCACAAAGTTGTAGAATACATTTTTGGTATGTGTATGGTATATTTCATATTTCTCGAGTTTCCATCAATGCCAAAGGGAAAGATTGATGAACTACAACTGATTTAGAACCTAATTGAAGAAACTGTGATTTAAGATCACCGAGTAGATTGATTAGATATGTAATATGATTAAATCAGTATTATGTTGTCATTGATGTCAACTAGTTTGAAAACACTTATCTTGTAAGTTACTATACCGATACATCTATGGAGAAGGAGTGAAAGAGATGAAGAACATAAATATCTACATAAGGAAGATGAATATGACAGATGAGGATATGGAATACATTGAGTAACTTGTTGATGAGTCTATGACTTGATTATGTTTCATTCATCTATGATGAGGAAAAGAGTTGAAAAACACAAAGTAGTGATGTCGGTTGATAAAGCATTTTAGTATACACCAACGGAGTGTAGTGTATACCGAGCACAGTGTTAACCAAGCTTGTGTTCACCGACACATTTATTTGTTAACCGAGAAGAATGAAATGAACTAAATGATTAGTTTAGCTAATAAGATTGATGAGCTAGAAAGTGTATGAGTTTGAGGTAACAGATAAAGTTTATTACACAGATTGACGGCTGGCAAAATTTAGGAAAGATCTCAAGGATGAGAATCAAACATGTTATTGACACAAGTGCCGAGGTATTTTTAAGAGGCAATATCAATGAATATGATTAAGCAGAAAAATATAATGGAGCGGAAGAAAATGGTTTACATGTCTATATAAGAGACTGAAGATTCCACATTGAGTGTGATGCCGGAAGAGAAGGAAACTATAGAGTTAACACATGAACAAGTTTTCATGTATTCTGATCATACTGGTTAAGGAGAACCCTACTGCAGAGCATTATTGAATGACAGAGAGTGATTACCGATGGACAGTAATTGAACAGTGTTTGAAATAGAATTGATTTATTGATCAGAAAGATTTGTATGAGATGAACTTTGATCTGTAATTTGAAATTGAAGTTGTATTAAGTTAGATCATCTACTATTACATATTTAACCATTGTACATAGTCAAATCTCTTAACCGAGTGGACTAAGAAAGTCTTATTATGTATCATTCATAGAATGAGCATTGTTATCCTGTCAACCCCAGAGTGATTGCTGGTTGGATGATAACGGTTGGTCTTAAATCCTTTAACAAGGTCACACCTTGTTTGTAACCTTTAATAGGGTTGGGTCTTCACCGACCTCACTTCAGAAGAGTGAATATTTTGGGTTGCCAGTCCCAGGTGGTTTTTCCCTTCACAGGGTTTCCACATTAAATCTCTTGTGTTATGTGTTTATTGTGATGTTTGTTTTGATGTCATATTTACATATTGCATATTTGATTTGATTGGTAACTGCTATAAGTTTTAGAATGGTAATCGGTAAATGCACAAATAGTAAAAGTATTTTAAGTTACCGAGCAGCAGAAATTGAAGTATTTATTTTTGGATTATACATTTTGTATTGGGATAGTGATTAACTGATTCACCCCCCTCTCAATTATTCTAAAAAAATTAACTAGTGTATATACTGATCAAACCAGTAATTGTAATGTGTAAAGTAAAATAACAAATCACCACATCCATACACATATAACACTTGATTTTAAATGTGCTAACCCTGTTAGGGGAAATACCACCTGGAACCAATACCTGAAATAATTTAACTCTTCTGAAGTGAGCTCAGTTAAGAGCCAACCATGTTAAAGGTTACAAAACACATTGTAAGGTGTGACCTTGTAGGAGGATTTATCACTAACAGTTCTATGTGACCAAACATTCACTATGGGGTCAACATGAAAATAATCAATATTTATGGAATGTCATAATGAAATAATAAAGATTGTTAAGTCCCACTCGGTTAAGAGATTTATCTATAGAAATGGTTAGAATGCAACAGTAAATGATTTGATTCAAACAAAACTTTCTTTATAGATTTTTAGATCTATACTAAGCTCAAAATACATCTGGCCATCATAATCACTTCAATTTCCTTGTATTCTCCAACTCTATTCTTCTCGATTAATTCCTTTCTTTAACACTCGGTGTTGTCTGTGGAATTACTAAGTTTTTTCTTTAACCTATCTGAACAGCTTCGTATGAATGCAATCTTCTCACTGCATCATCATCATAATGAATCTCTTGTCTCCTTTTATAGACATGATAAACCATTTTCTTATCATCCATATACTTTTCCTCTTAATCTTCATCATTGATTTTTCCACTTCAACCTTCCTCGGAACTTGTGTCACAAACACATTTCATTCTAGATTATCTGATCATCATTGGATTTTTTCAATTGTTTGATCTTCATAACAAACTTTATCTTTAACCTCAGAATCATCCATATTCATCCAACTCATCAATTTTAGTCAATAGTAATATGTTCCATATTATTTCTTTCACTCGTTCAATACAGTGATGTGTCGGTGACTTCTTACTTGATTAACACTATACTTGGTATACACTACACTTGCTCAGTGTACACTATTTCAACTCGGTGTATACTAAGTTCTTCATTTATGGACCACATAAACTTGTTCATTCTTGATCTTAAATTCATAACAGAATTATATAATACAATCTAAACATTAGTTCATAATGTCATAGACTCATCAATAAGTTACCCAATGAATACCATATCCATATCTTTCTCATACATCTCCTCTTCATGTTAATATCTCATTCCTTCACTATTATTTCCTTCTTTAGATGTTTGTAGCTATCATGATAAGTGTATTCAAAACTAGTTGACATCAATGATAATATAATAATTGATTTAATGTGTCACACATACCTTTTTAGCTCGATGATCATTAGTCTCTCCCTTTGGAGTATCCAATTAGTTTTCAATCTCTTCCTTATTATATTCAATCAATTGTAGTATAACAAGTTGGTGATCATGTTTGGGTATTTCTTTGTCCCTCTTTAGTGTTGGGGGGACCTCCACTGAGATTTACTATTTTTGGATGTTGCTGTTTTTATTTTTTTTCTTCATTGTAAGGGATAAGGGCCATTTCCCTACTTATCTAATAAAAAATAAAATAACTAGAGAATAAAGCATATTGAATTCTCAAACATTTCAAATTATGATGCAAGAGCATCCTTGGGCAATTAAAAATCTTGTATCAACCAAAAATATGGTAGAGTTTGGTTTTGGCTTTCAATATTTGAAATGCAATCTTGATTGGAGACCCGAGATTCTCGTTCATTTGGTGGTAGTTCTCAATTGGAAGATATGTTGCTTCATCGACAGACTCAGTGACTAAGTGTGGATCTTACTCTATCAAATGAGCTTGGTGGATGAGTTTGTGCTCGACAACTGCTTTGGAGTTCTTAGTAGAATGTTCTTGTTTTGGTTCATCGACGAGCTTGGTCACTATTTTGGTGCCCTATCACCAAGTGGCATCGGTAGTTGTTCTGTATTTCTTGGTTGATGTTTTGATAAGCTTGGTGGTCTAGTTCATTGATGGCTTTATTTTGATTATTTTGGCTGGCCGACATGTGTATTTAATTTGGGTCACATTCCTTGTGATATGGGTCAATCATTGGGATGTGTGAGGACCTAAATTTGGGTTGGTTCTTTCTCCAATGTGAATTTAATGACTATTACAATCCAAAATGAAGGATAACACATTTTTTCATGAGTTTCTTGGAGCCAACCATTGTTTTATTATTTCTGATTTCTAAGGCCTTCTTGTGGCCATGTTGTATAAAAGGAGGATATGGGTAGCATAGAAATGGGGGCAGTGGGGCTAGCTAGGGAGTAGTTAGATCCTATGAGATCTTGTTGTATTTATTGGTTTATTGGTCATAATTGTGAATGCCTTATAGCCCAACATGTTTCATGTAATTGGCATTGGATGAATTAAATGTTAGAGTAATAAAGTGTTTCCTTATTAATTAAATCATGTTTGATTTAATTACTAAGTCACTTATTATCTCTTTCTACTTAAGCTAAACTTTAGGCATATAATAATTAATTACTTTATTAATTATTATTGTACATCCTAGATTTTACCCTTTTAGGGTTTTGATCTCCTTTTATAAGGATTGATCTCCTTTGTTTTCATAGCAGATTGTGTAAAAGATTATTCATTATTGAATTGCAACTTTTTTTTTTGCACATCAAGAATGATTTCTCCTCTCTCGTGGATCAATGCATTCAAGCCTCCATAGCTTCTTGTTTCTTCTCTCTATTTCTCTGACAGGTGTTTTCATGCAAGTGTTCTTGGGAGCTATGGTTTTTTTACTCATCAACTCCAATATGGTATCAAAGCTTCAGATCTATTTTCCCCTGTCCTCTTCTTGAGAGATTTGGTTGTGTTCGTTAGATCTACATTTTTAGAGGTTTTTCTATCAATCTAGGGGGCCCTCTTTTTCTAGTCATCTTAGCTTCAAACAAACCTCACAGTTATGTTCACAGCATCCAAGAACCCCCAGATCCATATAAAATTTATCCAATTTGGACAAAGTTGGAATCTGTGGAAAATTTATTTTTGTAACTGGCCTCAACACAAATCCCAAGGCACTTTGGTCCCAAACGGACCTCGCCATTGAGCTTGCAATGCCCAAAAACCCCTAGATCTATATAAGGCACGTCAAATTCAGACATCGTTGCATCTTTGCAATTTGGTGGATATCTTGGATGTTTTAGGTCTTGGGATCTTTTCCTTTTGAGGGATGGCTCCTCTTAGGTTGTTCTTTTGTGTCAGAAGCCTTCGTTCTTCTTTGAGTAGTGTATAATTCACTTTTGTAGCATTCTTGTATGCACACAAACTGAGATAAAGTGTCATTCTATTACATGTATGGGATCTTCCACATGTTCGTGCTCTTTGTACTTGCACTCCATTATAAAGTGCTAGGGGGGGTTTAATGTTTGCCTTTGTTTTCCATCTACTTTTTTCATGTGAACATTCATCCAACGACATTAGCTTTAGGTATCTTTATTTGTGTTTGTACTCTCTCTACACCTTTGATGTTCCTGGTATCATGCAGTTCATATTGGATGATCTTTTTAGTGTACCTGTCATTACTCCCTTGTTAGCATTATGGGGGGGTTTCTACTATTGGTTCTACTATTTCCTTGGTTTGATAATGTGAGCTATGTATTTAGTATTTGATTATATGTACTAGGTAGATGTAGTGGATGGTTACTTATGCATTCGGGTGAGATGGATCATTTACCATATGGACACTCTTTTCTTTCCTATTTTTTGGATGCACTCTTCCAGCTTTAATTGATCATCTCTTCAGACTTTGGTATTTTTATGCCATCTGTATCTTCAAATTTAGGTGTTTGCCTTTGTTTACCTCCTGATTTGAGTAGTGTCATTTGAGCGCACTCGTGCATATTACAGTCTTTTGTACCTTTGAGTTCAGTTGTTTGTTGTTGTTTGCCTCCTGATTCAAGTAGTGTCATTTGAGGGCACTCATGCAGATTGCAGTCTTCTATATCTTCAAGTTCAGTTGTTTGTCATTGTTTTCCTCCTGATTCAAGTAGTGTTATTTGAGGGCACTCATGCAGACTACAGTTATTTTTTGAACCTGGTCATTTCTATTTTCTGTGGAGGATCTTCAAATCAACAGTTACTTCTTGACAGAGTTTGCAACTTATTGCTTCAATGATGTTGTACATGTTCACCCTTGTTCCTATTTTCTGGAACATTACTAGTTTTGGAAGCTTCTTTAGTCCTTCAGACTAGCCTTTGTCTCTTTTTGGAGTAGAGTTTTTCCCATGTGGTTTTCTATATTTCTCTATTTTTTAGAGACTCTCTTTTGTACTTGGGTACCTGATCAAACATTTTGTTGTCGGGACCCATTTTCTTTCAATAGTTCTTTCTAGGTTTTTAGCTTCTCCCAAAGTTCATCTTAAGGGGGGGTGTTAGAGTAATAAAGTGTTTTCTTATTAATTAAATCATGTTTGATTTAATTACTAAGTCTCTTATTATCTCTTTCTACTTAAGCTAAACTTTAGGCATATAATAATTACTTAGTTTATTAATTATTATTATGCAACCTAGATTTTACCCTTTTAGGGTTTTGATCTCCTTTTATAAGGATCAATCTTCTTTGTTTTCATAACAGATTGTATAAAAAATTATTCATTATTGAATTGCAACTTTTGTTTTTGCACATCAAGAATGATTTATCCTCTCTCATGGATCAATGTGTTTAGGCCTCCATAGCTTCTTTCTTCTTCTCTCTCTTTCTGTGATAGGTGTCTACATGCAAGTGTTCTTGGGAGTTGTGGGTTGTTTACTCATCAACTCCAATATTAAATAGTTAAATTTTGGTTATATATTTTCACTGTGTTATACTTATTTTGTGGTTGTTTAGCAACTTGGGTGGATAGTTTGTTTTTAGACCCTCCAACCATAGGCTGCTGTGTCAAATTATCAAAAAAAAAATAGTTTCAGAACATACCTGTAATCACCTGAAAATGGACAAGATCAATTACATGAAAAATCAAGGCAAAGATCAACACAATTAAATTAAATTAAATCCAATCAAGATCAAATCAAAGATGAATTGCAATAGAACCTTAATCCAAAAAAATTGAAAATCAAAAGCCATCAAATCAATTTAAATTGAATAAATCATGATAAATCAATTAATTATGTAATTAATCTAATTAATTACATAGTTCAATTTAAATTAAATCAACCCATTCAAGGGGTACACATGGCTAAACAAATTAAATAAAATCAATTAATTAATTCCTATTTTCTCTCAACACCACAAGGGAGGAAAAACCCTCAACCAATAGGAATTGAGGATGAAGCTCACATGGATCAAGCCTAAATTGAATCTCAATCACTCACTTGGAGAATGCATCTTGTCCACTCATTTTTTCTTCTTGTCCCAAACTTTGAGGACACAATATTTAAATTGTCTTCAAATGGTGGAACCAAGGACTTAACCCCAACTCAATCATGATCAACTCAACTACACCCCCTACCCTTGCCAAAATCTATAAAAAAAAGCATAATTCACTCATAAATCATCCATAAATATGAGAATAGCATCAAACCTCTTGCAAATTAGAGCTAGAAAGGCAATTTAGAGCTAAATAGTTGTATTCAATTTGGAATTAACATTGTTATTTTCTTTATCATATCAATTCTCATTCTAGGACTGTCACTAATGGAGGCTTGCTGAGAGCTTCATCATTATCATCCCTAGCTAGAGATTCATAGAGTGCTTAATTCTCAATTTCTAGCTTAAATAGATTGCTAATTGTGGTAATTTAATTTTTATTTAAGTTTATTTGATGATACTAACCCTATGAAGGTACAAATTTTAGTACACAAAATGGTGCCCACCATGGGGCATTATGCCTCATTCTTTCAAAAATTTGGAAAATTGCATGTTCCTAGAATTTTCCTTGTTTTCTTCTCTATTTTACAGGTGAAATAGCGCATTTGATCCTTTCTATAGTGCTTTTACTAGTTTCTCCAGCACTTTTAAGACCTTAAATAGTATGTCTATGACAAAGTTTTGCACCTTTACATGGAGTTTCAACACTTTTGATTTCTTCTGTCATCTTTCTAAATTTCTCTCGGTACTTTTGCCTTGACTCGCCAGCGCATTTGCATAATTCTCCAGTGCTATTAATATTTTCTTGATGCCTTTGCTAAGTTTAACAAAACTTTTGATCTCTATTTCAGTGCTCTTAAATATTTCTGCAACGCTTTTAATCCAATTTGTAGCGCTTTCAATCATTTTAATAGCGCTTTCAATCGACATGCGCAGCGTGTCAATTCAAAAAATGTCCTGATTCAACTGATATAAGATCCTGATTCCATCAATAGTCGATCTTGATGTTTGATGTAAGATGTAGATTCTGATGAAGTTTAATTGATTTGATGTCCTGATGGTCGATTTGATGATAGATTGTCTGATATGGCCTGATTTGATGTTTTTGATGCCCCCTTGACTCGCCAGCGTGTTTGCATAATTCTCCAGCACTTTTAATATTTTCTTGATGCCTTTGCTAAGTTTAACAACACTTTTGATCTTTGTTTCAGCGCTTTTAAATATTTTTTGCAGTGCTTTTAATTTGATCTTTAGTGCTTTCAATCATTTTAATATCGCTTTCAATCATTTTAAGATTTCAATCATTTTAATAGCGCTTTCAATTATTTTAATAGCACTTTGAATCATTTTAATAGCACTTTGAATCATTTTAATAATGCTTTTAATCATTTTAATAGCGCTTTCAATCATTTTAATAGCACTTTTGATTAAATTGAAAATTGATAGAATTTAACTTGCGGGAAATGATTTCTCTATGTCTGCAGGATGACTGGTCATAAAAGAATAAAAAAACCAGAGACCAGATTTAACAGTGAGGGAAAAGCTTTGACAAAAAGGATCAAGGAGGAGAATATTGCACACATCAAGCTGGTTTTGGAAGATTCTCAACAAGAAAGTGAGGTATATGAACAATACTTAAAAGTTGTAGAAGCATATAAAGCAAAGTTCATATCATTAAATTGGATTTACTCACCTTAATCAAGTTTTCCTCAAATTTGGTAAATAAGACTTAGATTCAAGTTTATCTTTTTTTTCTTCATTTTGGTTGGTTGTGTTGACTAACTTGTTGGAGGAGAAGTGAGTGGAAAGGAACGATCGCCACAAGGTGAGCATAAAAATTAAAAATTCTTCAAAAATGCCCCTAGCCTTAGCTAGCTTCGATTGGAGGTAAGCCTCAAACTTAGTCATTTTTTTTTACTTAAATTGTGGCTTTGTCAATTTCAAAATCTAGTAATTAAAGCAGCCTATTATTTTTTGAGGAATTTGACATAAGGCTTATGCTCTTCGCTTTCTAAGTGAATCAAAATGCCAAAAGTGTCAAATTCCTTGATTAAAAGAAAGGCTAAATAAATAAAGCACTAAATTTGAACAACCCCTTGTTTGTAGAAAAGAGTAGAAATACTCGATTCTCGTTAGTTAGTGGGTTTGGTAATTGAACCTTGTTAAAATTTTTTGGGAATTGAGAAATAGATAGGGATATGCTCTTCACCTTTTGGTGAGTCAAACTCCCAAAACCTATCTCTTTATTCCACTTTATTTCTTTCAAAATGAACATGTTAGATCTGTAGTCGGCTTGCCTCTCAAGATTTGCCTTAACGAGGCCAGTGAGAGGGATAGCCCAAAGTGGGATACAATTTCCTTTTCCACAATCATCCAACCCACTATAAAATGACATGCATGCATCCTTAATGGGGTGTGTGACAAAAGAGTGTTAAATTTTTGAACATCCTCGAGTAGTCCTTCGGGATTGCACAAAAATCTGACATACTGGTGGTGGGAAGCCTCTTAATATACTTGGAGGATAAAATTTTAATATCCATTTTGAACAGAATCTTGATTAAATACCTTGATAAATTAGCAAGCCTACCTCATTAGAGCCATCTAAAAGCCAAATTTGACCTTATGTAGATTTCTTGGAAGAATTTCTTGTGATAATTGATAAAATCATTATGTTGTGCTTGAAGGTCTTTGATTACAAAAAAAAACATCCATTAAGATCCACAAGTCAATTAACAACAAGAATTCAAAAGAATATTCTATTCACAAGAATTCAAGAAATGGAAAAATAAATGGAAACATTATCCAACCAATTCTAATTAAGAACATTGTTTCCTTACCTCTATGATCAAGAAAAACATCATGAAAACTATATCTTTGATAATTCAAAATTTGATCAAAAAGAATATCATGAAAAACCTATATTTGATCAAAAATATCCTAATGATAAACCAATATTTGATGAAGAACCTATTTCAAAATATCAAGAGAATCTCATCTTTGATCAAGGAAATCAAGAGGAATTAGTCCCATATCAACAATATTCATCATATGAAAACTCTTTGAGAAACACAAATACATCCAAACATCCTTGGGATAGATCATTTACTCCTTTGGGAATTTCATATGAATTAGCTTTGGAAGAACTCCTTGAAAATGATCTCATCACATTGCCTCAAATCACTTCATGTGGTTTTATCTTTTTGAGTAACTATTGTGCATATCATAGACATAATGAGCATGAAACTTCAGATTGCATGGAGTTGAAACATAAAATTCAAACTCTTATTGATGATGACTTAATTGAAATTGAAGATCCTAATGACTCATCTAATGAAGATGCTACTCTCAAGAAAGATCAAACTTATGAACACATGTCTAGTAGTGGTCCTCTTATAGCTTTCACCTATTACACCATTCTAACATTTCATATAGAAGCAAAGCTATCCAATATTCCTCTATCAAAAAAAGATCCAAATAGTTTTCATAATGACTATGTATACCCTCAAGGGCTACCTCTAAAAGAGATCCAAGCTAACCTACATCTTGCTACAAACTTCTTTCATGCTTCAAAGGTTATAGACTCCAAGTTTTAATGTGCTACAATGCCTATTGTACCTATTTCAAATGAACATCCATCATCCCTTCAAGAATCCCTCGTGCGGATCCAAACTCCTACATTGTCCTTAGAAGTAGCTCCATGTCAAGAGACTATTCAAAAGTGCAAAAAAACAACTCTTATGAAGGATCAAGATCAAGATAATATCCCTCCTTATCCTATATTTGATCAAAGTCCCATATCCCAAGAATCCCATGATGAATCCTTCATACCCTTCTATTTATTTCAAGAAGATATCCTTCCATCTCAAACACCCCGTATTCCCTCACCTCCTATATCATACCCATCTCCTAAGAAATATCAAGGTATTCGTTCCATCTCTAATGAAATTATTAAAAATCAAAAGAAAAGTATTCTTCCTAGGCTATCAAAAGATCCTTGTCAAGATCAAAGTACCCCAACATCAACTTTTCATAAGCCTCCATATATATCTCAAGATTCAACTCCTCCTATCAAAGTCACTCATATCAAAGCTATATATAAGCCTATTGGTACAAAGATAAATCCAAAAGACAAAATCCTTGATCATGCAGCTCAAAATAAAGATGTTGATATCCCTCCCACATCCCATTTACCTCCATTTGTGCATAATTATATTCCTTATACATCCTCCAAATCCACCCTTGGTCCCTATATCCCAAACTTGAAACCTTATACATCCTCCAAATCCATATTGGGCCCTTACATTCCTCCATCAACCTTTCCTACCATCCCTATCCCACCATCCCCTCACCTTACCATGTATCTGTGTGTGTGAATTTTGTGCCTAACTGTAGACACAACACTTCAGTAAAACATTTACAAGTTAGCAAAAACTGAAATCTTGCAAATAATTGAAACTATGCTAACTAGGTGATTTACTGCCTTCTAGTAGGTGAGAGTATGATGTTCTCAGATTGGAATCGAGATCAGTGACAATGCAACACCTAAATGAAGGATTTGAATGCAAAGAATTGAAAAACTATATGAATGCAGATTTAATCTATATTTTTGTATTTTCTATGCAATAAGAATGAGAAACTGTATGAATCTAAGTTAGAATATATGAAAACTAATATGATATGAAATTAATCTAAGAATTGATATGCTAAATGATATGAATGCTCAAAAACAATGAAAATCTCACAACAGCTTTGATTCACAAAGATGGATTCTTCAATCACCAATTTTCCAGCTTGAGGATGCAATTTTGTGGATCTTTTTAGAAGAGCTGAACCCTTGATTTTATAGAAATCCAAGGCTTTGGAGGTGCATGAGAAAAGCCATAAATCACCCTTGATGAACTCGGGTTGATTTTTGAGTCAACAAAAAATCAGAGAAGATTAACTCACATAATCATGCAAAATCATGCAAGAACAACTTTTTAACTCAAATCAGAAGTTTAGATCAGCTTTGAACTCAAAATAGAATGTTGAGTTTCCAAAAGTTAACAACTTGCATTGATTTCCTGATTTTGAGTTTAACTGCTCTTTGAATGTGCACAATTAATTATGAATTAATTAAATAAATAAAGTGATTTATCCTCAACTTAACTAATTTTTGAAATTAAAACAATTGATTTATGGGTTAATCAATTATTAAATCAAACTTTATTCAAAATATATATTGTTAAATATTGACAACTAACTTTAATTAATTAAATAGGAATTTAATCAATTAGTCATAACATTTTTTATTTATTGTCAAAATTAAATAATAAAATTTAGGAATAATATAATTAAATGTAATTAAACAATTAGGTGGCAGTATTAAATCTAATTAATTAAATATTTAGACTATTCAATTAATCAAACTTTAGGATAAATAGAATTTATCGCCAAATAATTATTCAATTAAGATAATTAGGATAAATTAGGAATATTTTTAGGAATATTCCCCGATGTAGAATTTAGGATAAAATCAATTAAAATTGATAATGTGCAGATGTGCCTTAGGTTAGGACTTTGATGTTGAGTCCGTTTGATTTGAAGATGTAGGAGGTTAATGAACCTATAGCCCATTTTTGGGGTATTACATTATCAAGATCAACAAATACATACATACTTGAGAAAGCAAGCACCCATCCATGTCAATCCTCCATATCAGACCATCCATATGAACCAGCCATATCAACCTTATTCATCCACCAATCCCAAGTCCTTTGGAAGAAATTTGAATGTGAAACATAAAAATCAAAAAACCAAGAATCCACTTATGTATGAAGAGCACCATGTCCCATCTAATTGACATGTGAATGCAAGAAAAAAAGAAATATTCAAGAGACCACAAAGTTCCATCAAGAAAAAAGAAAAATCAAAGAAAATGTGGATTCCTAAATCCCTCATTGAAGAATGCATTCTAAAGAATCCAAAATCAAAGAAAGTGTGGATTCCCAAGTCACTTTTAAAGGACTTACACATGAAAGAGAAATCAAAGTTGACATTCAAGCTTCCAAAGGATTTCACTCCATATTCTCCCAAACACATTCCATCTTATCCATCCATTTTGAGTCCTTGTGTCCCAAGATCCATATCCTCTCTTACATCAAAATCTGAAGCTATCTCACCCATTTTTCCTCCATTATTTCACTACCCTTCAGGATGTTTTTTGATGTTGATCTTGATAATACTTCTTATCCTCCTATTCATTATCCTTCCATTTCCTTTTTCATGCCCACACATGGAAAGACTTATTATCCTCTCATTCATTATCCTTCCATTTCTATTATCCAATCCATTGCATAAATCTTTAGCCACCCTTTACCTTATCCACCATATCACCTTTCCATCACCATATCAACATCTTTGAGCATACCTTTTAGAGGCCTTGGCCCATCATATCATACCTCTTCAAGGAGTATCCAAAGAGCATGAGTCTTGAGTCCCTCCAAAAAAACAAATTTAAAAAAAAGAAAAAAAAATTTAAAAAAGAAGAAAAAGAAAAGAAATCCATCTTGTGGTGAAAACCACTTCTTGTGGTATCTTGGACAAGTACCATGATGAAAACCTGGCAAATATCTATCATGCGTAATTCCTCTCTCTTGCACTTTACATTTGAGGGAAAGTTTAATCCATCATATCCTTCATCTTTCTACCATTTATCTCACTTGCATATGTATTCCATCTTTCACCTTTGTTCTTGACAAGGTTGAACATATCCATGAGCATTAAGTACCTTGACATGCATTACCGTATCCATTAGCCTATTCACTTGTTGCGTTCACGCTACCTTATCATGATATTGCTTATCCTAAAGCCACCTTCATTATTCCTAAGAAGCCTTCACATAATCCCAAACCATTCACTCATAGCCTTCACCACCCGTTATCATGATTGTGTGATCCTATCCAATTTGATCCCTTAATCTTGATCCAATTGAAAAATAAAAGAAAAAAAAAATGTTAGAAAAAGTCTCTTGATATGTTCACTCCTTTGGACCATTGTCATGACACTAGGTCATTATTCCATATGCTATCCAACACCACATCATTGGCCTCTATTGAGATATTATTTTTCCCTAGCTTGGATAATCTTGAGGAGATGGTCCTACGGAAAACACACTTGCTTCATCCATCATTGCCTATTCATTTGTGAATCATCAGTTTGCAAATCCATCTTTCATGTCCTATACCTTGCTAGACATTGGGGACAAATTCAATGTGATCTTGTTTGAGAACTAGCAATCTCTAAAAATATGTTTTTTTTTTAAAGTGAAAATGTTCCTCAAATAATCCAAAAAAAATACAAAATATCTAAAATCAAAAAAAATCTAAAATCTCTAAAATTCAAAAACATCAAAAATCTCTAAAAATCCAAAAACATCAAAAATCTTTTAAAAATCCAAAAAAAAATAATCTATAAATTGCAAATCTTAAGTAAACACTCAAAAATTGCATTGCCCAACAAAGCATGATCTTTGCTAAATCAAACCAGGGACACCAATCCAAATTCAATGAGCTTATCAAAATAGACACAAGTTGGCTCAAAATCATTGCATCAAAATTGAAAAATTGCTACACTTGAACTTATTGATTAATATTACATTTCAAACATCAAAATACTTGATCTAAAAAAAAACACTTGACAAATCAAATCAAAATTTAAAAAGCTTAACCAAATAAAAAAATCTTCAAACAACAAATAGATCAAAATCTAAAAGGTTTAAACATAACAAAGGATCAAAGTGGGTGAAGTTTTTGAAATATGGATCTACAAACAAAAGAAAAAAATGTTCAAAGTGTTACTAAATTTTTGGAACCATTACTTTTTAAAAAATTGATAACGTCTTGGACTAGATGAGAGATGATGAAGACATGATATTTTCTTGGTTTATGCTTGAGTGCTTTCCATATTGATTCATAGCAGTATGTGAATCTGTCTAATGACATGATCATCAAAGAATCATCGAGGACATTTGTATATGAAAGGGATCAATTCTTTGATTGTTTACTTGCAATTATTAAAATTTGAGGAAAGAGGTATTCATATCATCATGGTTGAACTAGTGAGGGTTGTACCAATTTCATGTTCCAAAAGCTCGATGATAAAAATAAGCATCCAAATTCTGAATAGTGACAGCTAGTTGCATCCATATAGATTAATTACATGTTGCATCGATATAGATTAATTCTGAATAGTGACAACTAGTTTCATCCATATAGGTATTCATATCATCATCAAAGGACCATATCAAGATACATCAATATCTATATCAGAACAAATCTATTGAAATCTACATCATCAAATCTCCATCAATATATAATCAAAGTCTTGATCAATGTCTGAAATATCCATCATCAAAAATCATAGTCAATATGATCATCAAAGGTACATCAATGTCATCAAGATATATCATCAAAATGATTCATGCTTCATCAAGGACATCATCAATAATCAATCATCCTAAACAAATAGGGGCAACCTAATTCTATTCATTATCTTCTCTTCTACCAATCTCAAATTTTGCATCATGAGGACATCCAATCAACTTTGTGTTAGGAATAGTCCTAAGAGATAATTGAGAGCGGGGGGGGTGAATTAGTTATCTACAAGATTCAATTCTTTATCCGATTAAGTATACTTAAAAATAAAGCATAAACACAATGAAATAACACTTGAACACAACACCAATATTTTGGTTACAGGGAAACCCAAATAGGTAAAAACCCCGGTGAGACTTGATACCCACTAATATTCTGTACTAGTGTATAATGATCCTTGTTAGAAGATCCTTTACCTTGTTAGGAGTATCTTTACAATATATTAGTATAGTAGACCTGGTCAAGGGTTGGACCCTATTAGGAGTCTTTTACAATTGTCCCTATTAGGGGAGAGGACACACTGTCCGAGCGCTCACTGCTCAAATGGGCGAAGGCTACAACCTTCTGAATAACAGATACACACTATATCTGGATCTTGGTGAACTGCGCTTTGACCTACTATCTAGATTAGTTCCAATGAATATCACAAGTACTTTACTTGGTCACATAGACCTTCTTCTGATGGCTCAACACTTCGCACACTCTACTCTGCTCTGCTTAATCAACCATGAACCATAATTCAGCAATCACAAATGACTGCCTATAAATATCTTTTCTCCAAATGATATAATCAATTCAGCCTATTAGAACCATCTTGAAATCATATTAGAGAAACCATAATAAATTCCAACAAACATTCTATTGGCTCTACTATGCACGCAACTCATTCTGGGACCTATCTAATAAAATAATTGTAGATGCACGCTACACACTGTCGGCTCTACCAAAACAACTGGAACTTTCTCTGTAAGCTTAATTAACTCATGCACTCTTAACTAAACATCTATAAAACTTCTCCAAGCTTAACTCCAAGGGTGCATACCCTCAAAATAGGTGCAACTCGAGAACCAATAAAATCTATGTCGGCTCTTATGAACAAACACAAGAAACTACTACTGGTGAATAGCGACTGCATAACTTCACTTGTTTTCATCATCAAACTATGCATCCATAACTAAAACATCACTAACATGTATTCAACATATATCCAAGTGCGCAAGGCTCCATGATAATTGTATGGACAACCATACACAGAACATTGTCTATTACTCTATCAGGAACACTGCTAACACTAGCTGCTATAAAATTGTTTGTACTAATAGTTAACCTCTGCACCCATGATATCATGTTGATATCATGTCCAAGCTACATATATTTAAATCTTACTACATAAGACTTCCACGCATGCTACCTTCCATATGTTGTCATCAATGACAAACATATAGTCAGTACTAGCCTGCTGCTAAATCTCCAACAATCTCCCCCTTTGGCATTGATGGCAACATGTGGAATGAAAAACCACCATCAACCCAAATGAACATTTCTTTTATAACATTCTCCATTTCCTCTTCAAAACTCCTCCAAAGATGAATCCTCCATCTACTGCAATATTTTCTAATATTCTCCATTTCCTCAACTGTGTTGTTGTCATAACTGAATGTTGCTCCCCCTTAGTATATTACTCCTCTTTTTACTTTTGTTTTTCACGACTCTATATATATACTCCCCCTTTGACATCAATGGAAAAGGGTGCCATTCATTTTAAGCACTGGTACTACTCCTAAGGTAGAGTAGTCAACCTTCCACTAGTCCCTGAGGACTGATGCCTTTCCTTCTTTCTTCTAAGTAGAAACTGTGTGTGTGAATTTTGTACCTGATCTGTAGACACAACACTTCAATAAAACATTAGAGGTTAGTTGAAATTGAAATCATGCAATAAATGAAAAACTAAACTAACCAGGTGATTTACTGCTTTCTAGTAGATGCGAATATGTATTCTCAGATTATACCGAGATCAGTGACCTTGACGACACCTAAATGAAGGATTTGAATGCAAAATCTAGATATGGAATGAATGCTATTAATCTTCTTTTTTTTTGGTTTTTCTGTGCAATTATGATAATGAAAACTTGATATGAATCTATGCTAATATGAAAATTGATATGCTAAAATGATTTAACAATAATATTCTAAATTATATGGATACTATGCAAAAACAATGAAAATCTCACAACAACTCGAATTCTCAAGATTGATTCTCAGTCTCCAATTCGACACCGTGAGTGTGCAATTCATGGATGGATCCATAATGAAGAGCTGAAGCCTTAATTTATAGAAATCTAGGGCTTTGGAAGTGCATGAAAAAAAGCCATAAATCACTCAAATAACTCGGGTTGATTTTTGAGTTATTTTTAAATAAAAGATATTTAACTCACAAAAACATGCAAAGCAGAGTTTAACTCAAAATAGAGTTTAGATTTAATTGATAATTGATAGTTGTCTGCTTTTCTAATTGTGCATGTTTTATTTATGAATTAATTTAATAATAAAGTGATTTATTTCCAACTTAACTGATTTTGAAAAATAAAACAATTGATTTATGGGTTAATCAATTATTTCAAACTTTTATTCAAAAACAATATTATTAAAAATTGACAACTTGCTTTAATTAATTAAATAAGAATTTAATCAATTATTCATAGGATTTTGGATTTATTATCAAAATTAAATAATACAATTTAGGAATAAATAGAATTAACTTCAATTAAATGATTAAGTGGGAGAATTAAATCTAATTAATTAAATATTAAGAATATTCAATTAATCAAACTTTAGGATAAATAAGATTTATCACCAAATAATCAGTAAATCAAAGATAATTAGGATAATTAGGAATATTACTAGGAATATTTCCTGATGCAAAATTTATGATAATCAATTAGGATTCGATGATGTTCAGATGTGCCTTAGGTTAGGACTTTGATGTCGATTTTGTTCGAAGTGTCGATGTAGGAGGTTAATGAATCTATAACCCATTTTTGGGGTATTACATTTTGCCCCTCTTTGAATTACTATGCAAAGCGCAGTGGTTCAAAGATAGTCTGTGTATGATGTTGAAACTGATGTTTGAAATTGATATTGATAAGAGACAGAAGCTGATTGAAAGATTTGATATGAAGATAATAGGTCCTGAATGACCAAAGATAATGTTAACTATAACAGCAAATGAACCGATGATTGCGAAAAAAGTGTCAAAATGCCTGATTTCGAACCTTATGATTGTGAAGAAGTGAGTGACTGATTCCAGAACCAATTATTCTTATATTGAATCACATTTGTATCACATCTGAACCCTTCAATTTTTGAAGAACCAAGGAAATAACACAATTTGAACCGATAGTTGCAAAAACTGATACAATACACAAGATTAGGAGGATATCAGATTGATATGAATCTCGATGAATCTGATATGCCCCGAGTGATGATTAATTTTCCCTGAGCGATGAGGTCTTTTGATGAATCAACTAGACATGGTTGTTTGTCTCAATTACTGAGGAAAGATATGATTACAGACTTTGAATGATGTGCAATACCATGCCCCCTTCGGGATAAAAAATGAAATCTGACAAGAAAAGTCAGTGTTGAATAGTTCAGAAGCATGTTAATTGATTTGAAAAGTGGTTAAACACATTCAAGAATGCATTTTGCATCATTCGAGGGTCCAAAATGACCAAGTTTGACTAGGTTAAACCATGATTTGACCATGGGTGACCAAGTTGAAATTTTGATAGTTTGATATAAGATAATCAGTTAAGTTGAATTCTAGATTTTGATGATGATTGAAGGTCGATTGTGGAAGCAGTAGACCGTCCTGGGTCCAAAAATTTTAAGTCATGATTTTGACATAGTAAATGATCTCAGATTTGAATTTTGATCCCAAAAATGGATTCAAAGTGAAATTACCCAGGGGTGCAATTTTCATGAAGAACAGAGCACTTTTGAAAATTAGGTCAAAAGCTATATAAAGGCCGGAAGGGTCATTTTCAATTCATTTCAACCTGTTGACTTTAGAAATCTTTGTGGAGCCCTCTGAGAAAAATGGCAGATAAAGCGGCAGAACTGAAGGTACCTATGAGTTCACACCGATTTGAGCGCAGCTGGAGACACCAGAGACCTCGACAATATGAACATCCAGTAGGTGGACCTCTGTGCTTTGCTACGATGTCAATTTTTCCATGTTTTATAGGATTTTAGCAATTTTCATACATCTTTTCCATTTTTGAATTTTGCATGCACGGAAACTCGTACGACTCCCCAGCGAGACTCGTACGACTTTTCAACAGTAGCTAGGTTGTCGTCTAATAAGCCCCCATGACTCGTATCAGAGGGACCCATGAGTCGTATGACATTCTGTCGAGTCCCTCATAACTCATATGAGGAGGGATGCATTGTCGTGCTACTATGGTTTGTCGTTTGGTATGATGTGGAAAGTCATACGACTTTTCATGCCAGTCTGAGTTGTCCTATGGAAAACAGGGAGCTCAAAACTTAGTATTAGGTCAAATTTTTTATTTTTCTAACCTCTTAGCCTAATTGTTGACCTGTTAACCCACCTTCTGAAATAATGAACTACCCCATTTCTATCCTTGTAACCTATTCTATGACCCAATTACTGATAGGATTCCCTGTTTCTGTGCTATGTAGGTTGTATATCCAAATGTACATGTACGGATCTCTCATCCTGCTACTCAGAGATTATGTGTCTCCTTGCCAGACCCTATGAGGGTCCACCTTGCTTCTTGTGGATTCGAACACTTGATACATTTACTTGAGATTAGGGTAAATCATGGGCTTTTGACTGCATTGATTGAGAGGTTTCACTCAGAGACCTAGACTTTCAACTTGCTAATGAGGGAGATCACTGTTACCCCTAAGGATGTGTACCGGATACTATGGATTCCTTTCCATGCTGCTAGGAGACCAGAGTATGTGAGTTTAGGGAACTCAGGTGTTCTAGCTTTTAGACATCTCTTCAGAGATGATACCCAAATGACGGCCTCCATTTCTTGGGAGACCTTAGTTCACAGATATGGAAAAACACACCAGCTGGAGTGCATCATTGTTGGGATGATTGGTGGCATTATCATGTCTGACCATTAGTAGAATGGTCTTTTGATGGGCTAGGCCCTTATGGTAGCATGGTTGATGGCCACTCCTACTGAGTTGGCTTGGGGTCAATGTTTGTTAGCACATATGTTCTCTGAGATGCACGAGGTGGTGTATCAGGAGAGAAAATCTTTTGCGGCAAGAGCTCTTATTCTATAGATATGAGTGTGGGAGAATATCCCAGTGTTGAGACCTATTTGTACCTCACAGAGGTAGCCTCAAGAGCCTATCATCTATACTTATGTCAGATATGTTATTTAGGGACGGATGGGTCATGTAGAGTATTGGAGGTGATGCCTCAATGATATGACCTTTGTGCACTGGAGACCTTATGTAGCCATTGAGCCTTGGCCTACTGCTCAAGAGTAGTTTAGTTATTTCTTCTAGAGCCCTGTACTAATTGGGAGGTCTTCCTCCACCATAGAGAGGTTTTTGATTACCAAGGTCTGGCAGTAGTATGGATGTATTCAGGATGCCCCAGAGGATTATGCTACATATGCACGGATAGGGTGTGAGATTGGACTTGGATGGACATAGAGGCTCTCTTATGCTTTGTGTTCATAGGATTACAGTGTGATTGTCGGCAAGGACTGGGAGTATAGAGAAGATGTACTGGATGTTGGTGTTACTGACGGATTCATCTCGTGGCTTATTGATCACCCCATTCATAGATTTTCTAATCCCACTGAGCTGATACCCTCCATGGAGGAGGTGATGGACGTTACTAGTGCTCTGAAGGGACAAGGTCCTAGACCTACATAGGCTCCCATCATTCATCCAACACCTTCAAGACCCAAAGTGATGGCTCCCCCACAGAGACCATCAGGACAGATGAGGCCCTCTCGTCCCACTAGTTCTACAGTAGGAAGATCTTCTGATTCTCACAGACGGATAGGGGAGAGAGTGGTACATTAGGTGGAGTTGGTTTAGTGGATGAGGTACTAGCAGCCGAGCAGGTGGTAGATGGTGGTATGGACTTCATAGAGGGGGATACTGGCTTTGATTTAGGTGCTAAGGTTAGATGTCATAAGGCATAGAGGGTAGAGACTACTGAGCAGGTTGCCCTAGATACGGATATGCCAGATGTTGATCCTACTACTCCTACTTCATAGGACACTATCAGATGGCTTAGTGCATAGGTTAGGGACCTGAAGGTGTGCAATGCTCAATGGGAGGAGTGATATATAGAGGTTGATAGATAGCAGACTGAGCTATGTGCTGAGGTACAGAGGTTACAGGCAGAGGTGATTCATCACACCTCACGGGCAGCTTATTATGTGTCCACATATTATATAGTTGTTCCTACTGCACAGAGAGTGCCCTCCTATTCACAGTATATGATGGCATCAGAGGGAGACAGAGCACCCAGAGCAGAGGTAGTACCAGATGCACCACCTCCTCCTCCACCAAATGCAGAGGATCATGCTGATAGTTGATTGATCTGTGATATGTTCTGACATTTTTGATCTGTTGATTCTAATATATTGTACTCTTTGTGATCATTGATATATTGTACTGATTCTGATAGCTCAGCTGAGCTTATTCTTTTATATACTATGCTAGTAGTGCTCCCCTAACTAGTTCGAGATTTTTGATATATATGAGATCAATATTTTGGTTGTGACTTCATATGTACTTGTCATGTTTTGATTTATGATGATATCATGTGATGTTTATGCTATGAGTAGAGTAGAATGTATGTATGGATTAATGCAATGCAATGATTTCTTTCAAATGTATGAATGTTATGTAAATGTATTTGATTATGGAAAGATGTATGTATGATTTATGTTTATGCACATGGATGAATTGTAATGCAACAAATGATTATGATATGGAAATGCAATGATACACATGATATATTTTGTAGGTATTGATGAAGACAAGTACTCAGTCTTATGTCAAAAAGGATGTTTAACCCAGGAGGATAACTACTTGCGATTTGATTGAAGAGACCTTTGAGTTAGGTTTCAGCTCTTGTTAGATGTGAAGAGATATGTGAAGAATTGTTTAAGCATTGAAGTTCATTGAGTCATTGTAAGATCCTGCAAACATGCAGAATGCAAAGAGACATGCAGAATGAGATGCAACCTAAGACCTAGGACCTAGTCACTGATCATGTGTCGGTCATTGTGATCATTGAATTTTTAGGTAACCAGATAAATCAATACAATTCCCACTAGCTATGAAACCATAGACATATGAATATCAATTTGTATACGCAAGAATCAATACAACACCCACTAATTGGAAAACCATGGATATATGAATATTGATTTTGTTTTTGAAATGTCGGATTAGATATAAGCACCAAGCCACAAATGCCAGGATGACCTAAATATCATGTCCATTTTGATATAGCAATTTGTATAAGCATAAGAACATAAACATCATGATGACCAAAATACACCTTGTGGTTCAAACACATCAAACATTTAGGAGATCATTCTAAATCCAGTGTGAATTACCCATAGTGACCCTTTATCGTTCACATCCTTAGGCAAGATCATGTTTCATAGTAGGAGGAAGAACTCACTCAAAAAGACAATAGTTAGATCAAACTTCCTTGAATTTTTTGGGTATCAATGGTCGAGGTACGCATGGCCATCCAATTTGAGATAGAGGCTCTTACAGTCAGACACCATTTCAATCTAGAATTTCCAAAGTTGTTAGATTTTCACATACAAGAAGAAAACAAAGAAAAGATTATACCCCCAGTCATCACTCTCTAAATCCTATAAAGGACATCATCGAAGAGCTCATGGGAAAAAAATAAGAAAAAATCTCAATGTGAATCAGTAAGCATACAAGGAGATAAAAGCATGAAGCACAGATTGTTTTCAGTTTGATATTTGATTGTGTTGTTGTTGATGCAAAATCCTTTATGGAGACAAGACTGACTAACTGACTCGATTGAAGCTTCAAAGGACCTTGACTGGACATGATACATTGGAAGCCATAGGATATGACATTGATTGCCCCCAAGTGTTAAGCATTGATAGGATACAAATGCTTGAGCTGATTGGTATACAGATCGACTTATTGAAAATAGGAATGCAGAAACAAACTGGGAGATATGTACAAACTAAAGCAAGACTGAAAGTTGGGAAAGACCAAGATTGCACTAATAGATGGAGCATTTTGAAACAAGTGGCACCCATTTTCTAGGTTTTCACCATCTTAGTAGAGATTCTATTTTTGCTACCAAGGCGCCTGTTTCTAGGTTTTCACCAAGGCACTTTTTTCTTTTTACTTTTTTTTCAATTTTTTTGTACTTTAGATATTTTTTACTTTTTTTGTGAATCATCAAGGCGCCTATTGCTAGGCTTTCACCAAGATGTTCATTTTTTTAGGACTTTTTCAGATTTTTAAGATTTTTTTCAGGATATTTTACCATACACTGAATGCCTTAGGCATAGAATTTCTTCAAATGGAGAACGTTGATTGGTTCTCAGAGCTATTCTCCTTTAGTCATTGACAGTTGATAGGCACCAGAGCCAAAAGTAGTAGTGATAACAAAGGGACCTAGCCAGTTGTGTTCAAACTTCCCCTTGCATTCACGATGTGACTAATTTTTAGGATTTTCTCTCGAGACTAGATCACCAACCTGAAATTTTATATGTCTAACTTTCTTGTTGTAACCTCTAGACATTCTCTTCTGATATACTCTAAGATGATCATACGCTACTTGTCTATGCTCATCTAGTAGTTCAAGTTCTTGCAACCTAGACACTCTGTAGTCATCATCAATTACTAGACCATACATTTTGATTCTTAGTGATGGGATTTCAACCTCAATAAGTAGTACTGCTTCAGACCCATAGACTAAAGCAAAAGGTGTAGCCCTGGTAGGTGTTTTGATACTTGTTCTATAGGCCTAGAGAGCTAGATTGATCATGAGATGCCAGTCTCTTCCTATTTTATTAACTGTACGATGCAAGATTTTCAAGAGATTCTTATTAGAAGCCTCTGCTTGTCCATTCCCTTGAGGATAGTAGATAGAAGACCAATGTTGTGTGATCTTGAATTTGGCACATAGATCATCTAGGTCTTTGTTCTTGAATTGTCCACCATTATCTATGATTATGGAATGAGGTATCCCATATCTGCATATGATATAGTTCAATATGAACATAGATATTTTCTTTCCAGTTGCTTGTGTCAAAGGGACTACTTCTACCTATTTTGTAAAATAATCTATAGCTATGATTATACGGGTGTATCCATTAGAAGAATGAGGATGTATAGCTCCTATAAGATCAAATTTCCATTGGTGAAAAGGCCATTGTGTAGTAAAAGGAATTAGATCTCTCCCTGGAGCATGAATTAAGTTGCCATGCACTTGGCACTTTTGACAGTTCTTAGCAAACTTGACAAACTCTTTCTCCATTTTAGGCCAATAGTACCTAGCCCTAATAAGTTTTTGAGCTAGTGTCAAACCATTCAAGTGTGACCCGCAAATACCATCATGGACTTCCTCTAATGCACATTGAGACTCTTCCCATTCTAAACATCTAAGTAGCATACCATCTAGACCTCGTTTGTACAGATCATGACCAATGATGACATATCAGGAGGCATTATGGATAAGGTATCTCTTTTCATGGCGGTTGAAGGTATCGGGAATGATTTGGTCTTGGAGATAGGAAAATAGGTTTTTGTATCTAGATGAATCATGACCAACAATAGTGCAGATCATGCGGGTTTTGGGGGAATCATATGTAGGATAAGATAGTGCTTCCACTAGGAACTCATAGCATAGCTCATGTTCAAGCTGTTGTAATAAAGTAGATAGCATTGTCATTGCATCGGTAGCCTTATTCTCTATTCTAGGAATTTGCTCAAATGTGATAGATAGGAAATACTTCTTTAGATCATCTACCATTCTCTTGTAAAGAATGAGCTTTTCATCTTTAGTTTGGTACACATCATTGACTTAATGGTTAACAAGTTGTGAGTCTCCATGAATGTGTAGTTTTTTTACCCTCCATTCAATCACTATTTTCATACCATTCAAAAGGGCTTCATATTTAGAAATATTGTTTGTGCAAGGAAACTTTAATCTGAATGCTTTTGGGATTGAGTATCCTTGAGGAGTTATGAACAATATGCCTACTCCCGATCCATTCTATGTATAGGAGCCATCAAAGAATAACTACCATTCTCTAGAAGAAAGAGTCATGATAGAGAAATCTGGAAATTCCATTTGCATTGGTGTATCATCAAGCATAGGTGCATCTGCTAATTGATTAGTAATAACCTGTCCTTTGATAGCTTTTCTTTCCACATATTCAATGTCAAATTCACTTAAGAGCATGACCCATTTAGCCAATCTACCTGTGAGGGCAGCTTTGCTTAGTAGGTACTTGAGTGGATCAATCTTAGCTACCAATTGTGTGGTATGAGAAAACATGTAGTCT
Organism: Chamaecyparis obtusa; assembly: GCA_027943335.1. Taxonomy (NCBI): domain Eukaryota; kingdom Viridiplantae; phylum Streptophyta; class Pinopsida; order Cupressales; family Cupressaceae; genus Chamaecyparis; species Chamaecyparis obtusa. The sequence continues at coordinate 97,163 of BSBK01009108.1, forward strand.
CTCAATTTCTGTGATGCAAAGATCATAGCTAGACAAGCTTTCTCAAACATTGAATAGTTCTTCTCATATGCAACCAATGTTCTACTGATATAGTATATAGCTCTTTCCTTTTTGTTCTCATCATGTTGTGCTAGCAATGCCCCTAGTGATGTATCTGTTGCAGAGACATACAAGATCAATGGCTTCCCATGAATAGGAGGCATCAAAATAGGAGGATTTGATAGATATTGTTTGATATGGTCAAAGTTCTTCTCACATTCTTCATTACATGCAAAGGTCACACCTTTATGTAATATTTTTGTAAAAGGTTGTGAGATGTCCGCTAGCTGTGATATGAATCTTCTGATAGATTGAACTCTTCCTTGAAATGTCCTCATTTGACTAATATTCTTTGGAGGTTGCATTTCCATTATAGCATTTACTTTAGTTAGATCAACTTCAATGCCCTTTTTTGAAACTATGTATCCTAAGAGCTTTCCAGAAGTGACACCAAAAGCACACTTCTTAAGATTTAGTCTGAGACTAAATTTTTCCATTCTATCTAGTATCTTGCTCAAGTCATCTAGATGTTCAGCTCTAATCATAGATTTTGCTAAAGTATCATCAATACAATCTTCCATAGTCCTATTTTTAATGTCATGAAAAATAGATGTCATGGCTCTTTGATATGTAGCACCAGCATTTTTAAGCCCAAATGGCATGACATTCCAATAGAAGGTACCCCATGCACATGTGAAAGCAGTTTTCTCTTGATCTTCTGGAGAAATTTTTATTTGATTATATCCAGAAAAACCATCCATTAAAGAATACACCTCAAAGCCTACAGTCATCTCTACTATCATATCAATGTTAGGTAATGGAAAATCATCCTTAGGGCATGCTCTATTTACATCTCTAAAGTCTGTGCATACTCTGATTGACTTATCAGGTTTTGAAATAGGTACAATATTAGAGATCCACTCTGCATAGTCAATAACTCAAATGAATTCGGCTTTCAGGAGCTTCTCTAATTTAGCTTTCACCAAGAGTACAACATGAGGATGCATCTTTCTTAACTTTTTCTTAACAGGTTTGACATTTGGAGCTATAGATAAATGATGCATTATAAGATTAGGATCCAACCCTAGCATATCTAAATATTTCCATGCAAAGTTGATCTTCTCTGTTAGGAATGTTGTAAATTTTTGCTTCTCTTCTGATAAAGATTGTGCTACATGAATCAACTGTGGCTCTTTTGTTGTTCCCAAGTTGATAGATTGAGTGGGCTCAATTAAAACTAGAGATTTGTCCTATAAATGACTTGGAAGGACATCAAATATCTCATCCTTAGGCACCTCAAAGAGGTTTTCACCTTTGGATACATCTTTTATTTTTACTTTTGTAGGTTCTGAGACTGCCACAAAGTGGTTTTCACCCTCAAAACTCTTTTTCTTTTTCTTTTTATTCTTATTTTTCTTACTAAGATACTTGATGTCCAACTCCGTCATGCTAACACTCGGTTCACTGATGGAAGTACTCATAGGCTCAACTGCATTGAGGTAGCAAGTAAGGGCATAGTCATTCAGGAAGGTATAAATACCATGGCTTGAATTTGTGGAGGTTTGATCAATAAGGTCTGGATATTGGATAGTCAAAGTGGGGAAAGATTGGGAGATAGTGTTTATGGATATGGATTTGTCATCATTGGTCCTAACCTGACTCTTGAGTTCAAAGGTGATATTACAACTTAAGACATTCAATTCACGAATAGGCTCAATGTCATTGTGGGAGTCCAATTCAGCCATAGGTGGATCAGACTCGATAGGTTCATCATTTCTCTCTAGACTTACATTGGGTTCAGGTGCATATTGGTGAATAACATCAACATGTTTCTTTGTAATAAGCTCATCTTCTTCTGGAATGGCTCCCCATTCATAGTCATTAGATTCTTCATCTATGCCTCTAGGAAATCTAAGAACATGAGTAAAGTCAAGATGAATACCCCAAGAAGGGTTACCCTCAGATTCTGATTTGAATTCATACTCATGAGAATCTGTCTCAGAAAAACTACCACCTTCCTCTTCATGATTGTTTTCAAGATTAGCTAGTTCTTGTGTTACAACTACCTCTTGATTGATGGTAGGTTCTTATGTTTCTACTACATTAATTCTTTTGATTGGATCATCTTTATCATCAAGAAGGTCTTTCATCTCTTTAGGCAATTTTTCATAGGGAATGAGTTCTGAGCTATCTGAATCACTATTTAATGATTATGTTTCTTCTTTCTTAAGAAGAGGTTCTCTTGGTGCGATCTACTCTATGACATGAGAACAATTACCTTTGAGATGAAAGGGATTTTTTTTAAATCCTAAGCCAACATTGTCTTTATTTTATCTACCAGTATGTGGGATAGGTTTTATAAGACCTTCTCCTCTGACTCCTAGAGGTCCTTTACCAGGATATCCCATCTTAGCTATCAATTTATCTCCTAGGCCATATGACTTAGAAGGATCTTTTGGTACTACTAAGTTACTAGTTTGAATATCATGGGATTCAGATTCATCTTTGTATAGCCATGCAAGCATAGCTTCATCCTCTTCAAATTCTTGCTTGGAAACTTGTTCTACTACAAAATGATTTTTATATGCCTCAAGAGGTTCTTTAGAATCTGGTTTGGATTGTCTCAACCATAAGACTTAGGTGAGATAGGGAGAGATTTCAAAGATAAGACTGGCACCATAATATATTCTCCCATACTATTTTCTTTTATATTAACCTCTTTTGCAAGATCTTTCATTTTAGATGTGGATGCTTCTTTAGTTGGTTCAATGGAAGATTCTTTGTTATTAGGCACAAGCTTATCTGCACTTTCCTTCAATGTATTGCAAGTGGTGGATATGTCTGCTAGAATAGTGACCTCTACTCCTTCATAAGGAAATTTCAAGCATTGGTGAAATGTAGAAGGAATAGCCTTCATCTCATGTATCCATGGTCTCCCTAGAAGAATGTTGTAAGCCAAAGGTAGATCAAGAACTTGACATATAGTATCTTTGATAACTGGACCTGCCCTGATAGGTAAGACAATGGTGCCTTTAGAAGATCTTTCTTGTTCATCATAGGCTTTGATAGTTATTTTCTTTCTAGGATCAATAGCCAATTCTGAAAATCCCAATTGTGTGATCAAGCTATAAGAACAAATGTTTAGGCCAGCGCCTCCATCTATCAACACATGTTTGACTCTACTGTTCTGGATCAAGACTTCTATATGCAAGGGTTGGTTATGCGGGTGACTCAAGGAGTTATCATCTTCCTCTAAAAAGGATATATACTATGGAGACATAAGATGTCCAACCATAGTCTGGAACCTGTCTAAATCAAGGTCATCAGGAACATTGGATCCGAGCAAAGCTTTGTCTAGAATGGCTCTATGAGCTAGAGATATTCGAAGCAACTCAAACATGGAGATTTTTGCATTAGTGTGTTGGAGTTGTTGAACAATGCTATAAGATGTTGGACTCGTATCTTTAGGATTGGAAGATTTAGAAGTAGCCTTTTCTTTGGAAGTGGAAGAAAGATTGAGGGCATCTTAGGGACATTTGATGAATCTGGGATTTGTCCATTCAGATGTGCCTGAGCTTGTGATTGAGTAACTGTGTTAGCTAAAGAATGATCTCTATCTCTTCGTACAATTGTGATGACATTGCAATGTTCAGAGAGACAAGGTTCAACCATATTGATAATAGCATTATTTCTAGGGTAAGCATAATTGACCTTTGCCCCCATATTAGGTTGAGAAGATGAAACTTCTTGACCATGTTTCAGAAATGGTTCTATGAATGTTGTATGATGATTATTGCTCTTATGATTATCAATGGTGATATCTCCCTTATCAATCAGATCTTGAATAGTATGTTTCAAGCGTAAGTAGTTATTAGTTTTGTGACCTTTACCCCGATGGAAATCATAGAATTCATTCTCTCTCCACCATTTTGGTTTAGGTTTAGAATCAGATTGTCAAATCTCAGGCAAAGAGATGATGTTATTAGCTAGTAGAGTTCTCATAGCTGATTCTAAAGATTCTCCAAGAGGAGTGAACATTCATTTATTATCAGCGGACCACTTTTTATACTCTGACTTCTTTTGAGATGATTCAGGCACCTTTTGTTCTAAAGCTTTTATGGCTTGGGTACCAATAATTAGATTGAAAGCTAGTGCCTTTGATGGGGCATGGATAGTATCAAAAACACCATCTGTGACAATGCCTTTGTTCTTGTTCCAGTTTTTATTCGTGTCTTTAGAACTAGATCCTGATTCGTACTTGTCTTTTTGAAGTGTGATTTCTCCTTTTTTCACAAGTACTTTTCAATTTTGATTGCATTGTCAACCATTTTATCAAAAGATGTATGATCTTGCATATGTAAATGATATTTGATCTCTGGAATAAGATTATTGATGAAGATTTCTAGTTTCTCAATTTCTAGAATAGGCCTAACATATAGAGAGAATTTCTTCCTCCATCTTTTGAGAAATGTCAAGAATGGTTCGCTTGGATATTGCTTGAGATTGTAGATATCAATCATGGTGACTGGATGTTGAATGTTTTAGGAGTATTGTTGATAGAAAAATTTGATCAACTCCTCAAAATTTTTGATAGTAGAAGTTAATCTAGAGAACCAATGAATGGTTGCTCCTCCCAGAGACTGAGGGAAGAGACACATCAGATAGGTTGGTTCATGCATGAACTCCATAGATTGTGTACAGAATTCTCTGATAGGATCTTGGGGATCTGAGTGTCCATCATACTTATCATACTTAGGCATCTCCACTCTTTTTGGGAATGGTGGCATGTACAAGTCTTTGTCAAATGGAAAAGGACATAGGGCCTCCATGGAGAACTCCTTGGGTTCCTTTTCTTTCTCAAGGTTAATAAGCTTGACTTGCATGGCATGCATTTGTTTCATCATAGTTGTGAGTGGAGTTTCTTCCTCATGTGTAATGATATCTTCAACATTAAAGTTGGGAGGAATTTTAGCTCCTTGATGAGCCAATTGTAAAAATTATGCCTCTTTGTCTTCTTTCAATAAATGCTTCATCATTCGTTTGAAGTTATCAATGTTTGATATTGAGAAATTTCTTCAGGCGTGGGTTCCTGATCTGCACCATGTTGAGATTGAGCTCTTTGAGAGTCAAAGTTTGTCCCTACTTGAGACATGGTAGGAGTTCTACCTAGGATAGATTGATGTGGAGTTTGTTGATTACCTCTGTGAGTTGATGAAGGAGGAATGTAACCAGTTTTTAATCAAAAGTTGCCAAGACCGTCATCTTCGTAAAGACCAGAATTATAGAGTTGTTCAAGAGTTGGACCTACATGAGTAGAAAAAGCTCTGGTGTTAAGTGCTTCTCCCGATTTCTTGTGAGAGGAAGCTCTAGTTTCCACCATTAACCTTCGGTGAAGCAAAAGAATAAGATGAAGACAACTGAAAAATGAATTGAATCAAGATGATCAGATGATGCAACCTTGTCAAGGTTTTATTTATTGAAGCATAGATTTGACTTAGATGAGGGATACTATGCCCTCGATGTATGGGTAGATGCCCAAAAGCTAGCGGACAAGATATCACAACACTTAGTCATTTTTTAAGATTGATTGAAGATTGATAGTTGTGACAAGGTTTTGACACAAGATGATAAAGACTAAAATCAATTAAACATAAGGCTAAATTGGATTCAAAAGGCCACTTTAGGAAAATGATTGGATTCTCAGTATTTTCTACTCTATTCCTGACACGGTGATTTGTTTGACAGATTTTGGAAATAGGCTGGAAAAGCTATGTCTCTGATAGTTCTGACAACTTTTTGAAATTTCTAAAATGACTCTCTGCAGGCTTGTACGAAAATGGGTATAGCATGAAATGACAATTGACCATCTCGTACGATAGTTGACAACAGGGAAATTGACTTTTGAAAATGACTGGCAGCAAAACTCATATGACAATATACCTGATACCATACGACAATCTGGGGGTTCTGAAATGACAGTAGACAAAATTCGTACAGCTTTCTAACTTTACAAAATGATTGTTGACTCCAAAAAGGTGTTTTACTTCAATTCTTGCAAATTTTGAGTTTTCAGTTTCAGATTGTTTGCAAATTTCAATGTCCAGATTTGAGGATTGTAACAAATTTGCTCATTTTCAGTAACCAGATAGATAAGCAAGCATGCAAAATAGCAAGCAAGTGATTTCAAGCATGTCTGAAAATAATGAACAAGGGAAAAAGAAACCTTTTGCATGAACAATCAAGTGACTTATTTTTGCTAATCCTTAGAAGTGCTAATTGTGTATGTTCAAAAAAGTTTTGCAATAACGTACATATTCCTAGAAAATGAAAATTTGGCCTCACTAGGGTTTTTAGTAATGGTTTGACTCTGCAACTTTTATGATCCAAGAGGGTGAACTCCAATCCAGGCACACCGGGATTTTGACATAGTCTAAGAACTTAATCTTTAGGATCTGCTAGGGAGATCTGAGAGCCCAACAAGAGACCACACCTATGGAGATTTCTTCCAATAGGACATTTATATAGCAGTTGTCACTACCACGGCAAAAATGGCTATTACTACTTGAGGTTCCATCAATGTGGTTGACCCAATTAAGGGAATGTCCACTATGGTTAACCCTCTCTAAAGGTGACTCACAAGATATACCACATGGAGACTGGTTCCAGATTCAAGGATCTAAGTTTCTGTTACTACCCAAAAAGGGAGTAGAGCATAATCCTCTAGCCTTTTCACTTTTAACCCAAACAAAGTAGACAAATTAATGCAACACACTAAGACCAAGATTATCTCACAAAGATCTATGACGTCAACCCCTTATGATCTATCAACCTCTCTGGAGAGAGAACGCATCGATCAAAATTTGAAGACACATGGATCTAGTGGAACGTGAGACTCCCTCAGTATCCTCCCTACCTACAAGGGTTCCTTCATTGAGAACTCATAGTGCCATGAATAGTGTTCATAGGGCCTATTTACTATGTGTAACAAAGATGCTGAAAGAAAATCTATGTTCATTTTTAGAGCCCCAAATGAAATGTGTGATATGGAAAAGAAAGGCACTCAAGCTAGACACGCAAGATGTTCGTTTTAATCCAAATCAAAATGTTATCAACTGAGAAGGTTACCTGAATTCCTCGCAATGCGCTTAGTAGATTCTTACCTATTTTTAGCAATTCTTGCACTTTTTCCAATAAAAAACTAGTGAAAATCAATCAAAAATAAAGAATTTCAATTGTTAGGGTTAGCTATTAGTCAAAATCTGAAAACCAAATCTGACAAACTACCTAAAAAAATGAAATGACAATTGAACCCTGGCACTAAAACTCGTATGATAGTGGGTTACCTTCCAGACGATAGTCCAAAAAATTGTACGATAATGGGTATCAGATCACATGACAATCGAGCTTCCAGATGACAGTGGGTTTCTGCTTGTCTGATCCTCGATCAAATCAACTATCGTATGATAGTGAGTATCTCCTAGTGTGAGTTTCTGAAAAAACTCATACAAAAATTGTATGGACAGAGAATAAAAATCGTAGCTGGGAATAGAAGAAGACAAGAAAATGATAGAAATTGATAAAATTTGAAGGGAAACCCATTTTAGGGCCCCACGGTGGGCGCCAGAAATATGTGTGTGAATTTTGTACCTGATCTGTAGACACAACACTTCAGTAAAACATTAGAGGTTAGTTGAAATCAAAATTGTGCAATAAATGAAAAACTAAACTAACCAAGTGATTTACTGCCTTCTAGTAGATGCGAGTATGTATTCTCAAATTATACCGAGATCAGTGACCTTGACGAAACCTAAATGAAGGATTTGAATGCAAAATCTAGATATGGAATGAATGCTATTAATCTATATTTTTTTTGGTTTTTCTGTGCAATTATGATAATGAAAACTTGATATGAATCTATGCTAATATGAAAATTGATATGCTAAAATGATCTACAATAATATTCTAAATGATATGGATACTATGCAAAACTAATGAAAATCTCACAACTCGAATTCTCAAGATTGATTCTTCAGTCTCCAATTCGACAGCGTGAGTGTGCAATTCGTGGATGGATCCATAATGAAGAGCTGAAGCCTTAATTTATAGAAATCTAGGGCTTTGGAGGTGCATGAAAAAAATTCATAAATCACTCAAATAACTTAGGTTGATTTTTGAGTTATTTTTAAATAAAAGATATTTAACTCACAAAAACATGCAAAGCAAAGTTTAACTCAAAATAGAGTTTAGATTTAATTGATCATTGATAGTTGTCTACTTTTTTGATTGTGCATGTTTTATTTATGAATTAATTTAATAATAAAGTGATTTATTTCCAACTTAACTGATTTTGAAAAATAAAACAATTGATTTATGGGTTAATCAATTATTTCAAAATTTTATTCAAAAACAATATTATTAAAAATTGACAACTTGCTTTAATTAATTAAATAAGAATTTAATCAATTATTCATAGGATTTTGGATTTATTGTCAAAATTAAATAATACAATTTAGGAATAAATAGAATTAAATTCAATTAAATGATTAAGTGGCAGAATTAAATCTAATTAATTAAATATTGAGAATATTCAATTAATCAAACTTTAGGATAAATAGGATTTATCGCCAAATAATCAGTAAATCAAAGATAATTAGGATAATTAAGAATATTACAAAGAATATTCCCCAATGCAGAATTTATGATAACCAATTAGAATTCGATGATGTTCAGATGTGCCTTAGGTTAGGACTTTGATGTCGATTTCATTCGAAGTGTCGATGTAGGAGGTTAATGAACCTATAACCCATTTTTGGGGTATTACAGAAATAGGGAAGGGAATGACTCCCAACTTCTCCCTGAGATACTCAAAAGTATCCTTAGGCAAGGGCTTTGTGAATATATCTGCCAACTATTCTTTAGTAATCACATAGTCCAACTTGACTTCTTTCTCTGCCACTTTGTCTCTTAGGAAGTGATACTTGATCTAAATGTGCTTTTTCTTTGCATGCATCATAGGGTTCTTTGACATATTGATAGTGCTAGTGTTATCACAGTGAATAAAAATAGGGTAATCAATCTGAATTGCAAAATCTTTTATCATCTACTTGATCCAAACAATTGTAGAACAATTCAAGGCTGCTACAACATACTCTGCTTCTGTTGTTGACTGAGAAATACAATTTTGTTTCTTTCTTGTCCAAGTGACAAGTCTATCACCAAGAAACACTGCTCCACCTAAAGTACTCTTTCTGTCATCAACACATCCTGCCCAATCTGCATTAGTGTACACATGAAGTTCAACATTTTTTGAATTAGGATACCATAGACCATAAGCTATAGTTCCCTACAAGTATTTGAATATTCTCTTTACTGCCATGAGGTGACTTTGTTTAGGCTCTGCTGCAAATCTTCCAACTATGCCAACTACATTGGAAATATTAGGTCTAGTCTAAGTAAGATATATGAGTTTACCAATCATAGACTTATACAATGTTATATCTACTGTTGGTGAGTCATCTTCTTTTGTAAGCTTGCATCCAGTGATCATAGGAGTTCCTACTGGCTTGCAATCATCCATCTTGAATTTCTTCAATATCTCTTTCACATATTTTGACTGATTAATAAAAATTCCTTTTTCTGTCTGTTGCACATTTAGTCCTAAAAAGTATTTGATAGGACCAATCATACTCATCTCAAACTCATTATGCATTTCTTTGGCAAATTCAACACTGAGTTTGTCATTACCTCCAAAGATAATGTCATCAACAAATATAACTACAAGTAGTAAACCTTCAGATGTCTCTCTAATGAATAGATTACAATCTGTTACTCCTTTCTTGAATCCAATCTTTGTTAAGTATCCATCTAGTCTCTCATACCATGCTCTAGGGACTTGCTTAAGTCCATAGAGGGCTTTCTTCAATCTTTATACCATATCAGGTCTTTCTGATAAGGTGAATCCTTCCGGTTGCTCAATGTATACTTCTTCTTTCAAGTCTCCATTCAAGAATGTTGATTTGACATCCATCTAATAGAATTTAAAGTTTTTAATTGTAGCATAAGATAGAAACAACTTAATAGCTTCTAATCTACTCATAGGTGTAAATGTGTTTGAATAATCAATGCCTTCTCTTTGTGCATATCCTTTAAATACTAATCTTGCTTTGTTTCTTACTACTGTACCATCTTCATTCATCTTGTTTCTGGATATCCACTTTGTTCCAATCATATTTTTATCACTAGGTCTTGGGACTAGTTCCCAAGTGTCATTCTTAATAATTTGATCAAGTTCTTCTTTCATAGCATCATGTCAATATGAATTATTGCATGCATCTTCAACACTTAAGGGTTCAATCTGAGATAGTAAACATACCGCTTCATTGCTAGCTGAGTTCTTTGCTTGTGATCTTGTTAAGACTTTTCTGCTCTAATCTCCAATGATGTCTGCCTTGGAATGATTTCTTGATGTAAACTTTGGAACTTTAGGTGATGCTGATTCATCAGCCTTAGGAGTATTTTCTTCACTTGTCTCAGGGTCATTGAATAACACATCAATACTATCAAACATTTCTTCAATAACTGTCTCACTATTAGAGGGTCTAGGTTCTTCTTCAATCATGGGTGAGTAATCATGATATCTTTCTTGAATCATAAACTTTTCATCAATCTTTACATGAGCACTTTCAATGATCTTTTTCAATCTTAAATTGAAACATCTATAAGCTTTAATTTTAGTAGAGTAACCAAGAAAAATACCTTCATCACTTCTTGCATCAAACTTGCCTACTGCTTCATCCCTCTTGATGTAGCACTTGCTTCCAAAGATTCTGAAGTATTTTACTATGGGAATATTACCAAACCATAGCTCATAAGGTGTTTTGTTAGTGTTAGGCCTTAATTGAATTCTATTGATGGTATAGACTATTGTATTGATCGTATCTCTCCAATAGGTGTGTGCAACTTTTCCTTCTATCATAATGGTGCGCGTTGTATCAAGGATGATCCTATTCCTTCTCTCTACAATTCCATTCTGCTAAGGGGTTATAGGTGAACTTAACTATCTCTTTATGCCATGTTCTTTGTAGTACTCATAAAATCTATCAGAGGTGAATTCACCTCCTCTATCCGATCTCAAACATTTTATCTTTAATCCAAATTCATTCTCAACCTTAGCTTTGAATATTTTGAACTTCTCAAAAGCTTTTGATTTATCTTTTAAGAACGCAACCCACATCATCCTAGTATAATCATCAACAAACAAAATGAAATACCTTTCACCATAGTATGATCTTGTTTGAGTTGGACCACATAGGTCTGTATGAATCAGATCCAACTTGTTCTCTATTGAATTCTGCATGCTCTTGAATGAATTTCTCACATGCTTCCCCATCACACATTCCTTGCATATAGTATCAACTAGCTTTTCTATGCTAGGCAGATCTCTTACTACCTTAACATTACTTATCTTTACTATGTTATCAAAATTTATATGACATAGTCTTTTATGCCACAACCAACTATCATCAACTTTAGCAACAAAAAAACCTGCTTCTGAATTGAGTTGAAAAACATTACCTCTTGTCTTTGTGTCTGATGCAATCATAACACCATCTTTGTTGTTAATGATGCATTTTTCATCTTTGAACTCCAATAGATATCCTTTTCCAAGTAACTACCCAACACTGAGAAGGTTACGTTTCAAACCATCAACATAAAGAACATCATCAGTACTGTTCTTTCCATCTAAAGTGATGGCTCCTCTACCAACTATAGGTTTAGGAATGTTGTCTCCAAATCTGACCATACTGCCATTGTATTTGTCCAAATGAACAAACCTACCTTTATCACCTATCATGTGATGTGAACAACCACTATCTATAATCCAGTCTATCCTTATGTCAACTTGTGAAATCAATCTTAGCTCCTTATTCTCTTTCTTGTCTACATGTATTGTCTTGTTATTCATTTTGTCTACAATAGTAATGAATTAGATTTCTTCTTCACCAAATTCTTCATCTGAAACTCCATCTCCAGCATAGTAGCATTCCTTAGAATACTTAGGCTTGTAATCATTTTTGAACTTTCTAGCTCTAGTGGGACACTTAGATGCAAAGTGACCAATCTTATTACATGAAAAGAACTTAAATGGTAATTGACCTTCATATTTTCCTTTTCCTTTCTTTTCTCTTTTGGAAATCATAGCAATAAAATCATCTAGTGATTTATCTTCATCATCCTCATCAAAATTACTAGAAGTGTTTGCAGATTTCTTACCATGAACTGTTGCTTTGAAGGTTGTCTCACTCTTTGGTTCTGTCTTCAATCTTGAAATCTCAAAAGCTAAGATCTTGCTAATCAAGGTCTCTCTCTTGAAATTTGATGTAAGTTGCATGGTATCATCAAGGATGTTGATCTTGCTTTCATATTTAGGAGTAAGAGTAGTCATCAACTTATCCATGATGTCCTCTTCTGATATCTCTCCACCATTGTTCCTGATTCCAACAACTGCTTCATTAATCCTCTGATTGTAAGCTCTGATGTTTTCTTTAGGAAGCATCTCTAATGCATTGTATCTTTTCTTCCATGTCTTTCTATGCACATCCTTTGCGTGTTTGTCTCCTTCAAATGTGTCTTCTAGGTGCTTCCATATTTTGTGGGTTGTATCTACCTTTTTTACTTCTGAAAATTCACCATCAGATAGGGCGCTGATAAGGGCTTCTTTAGCAATAGCATTATGATGAAACAATTCCTTTTGTATGTCAGTAGCATCATCTTTTGCAAGGTCTTCTAAGGTAGGAATCTTGGCTGCTTTGATGGTTACATTAAAAACTTCAAAAGCAATGCACTACAAATGAGTCACCATCTTGTTCTTCCAATCAAGATAATTCTCTCCATCAAACTTAGGAATTTATTTCCTAAAGTACACCATCTGATCAACCTCAAGCTGTTATACTTTCTCTTCGAGGCACTTGGCTCTAATACCAATTGTTAGGAATAGTCCCAAGAGATAACTGAGAGGGGCGGGGGGGAGGGGGGGGGTGAATCAGTTATCTAGAAGATTCAATTCTTTATCCAATTAAGTATACTTAAACATAAAGCATAAAAACAATGAAATAACACTTGAACACAACACCAATATTTTGGTTACGGGGAAACCTAAATAGGTAAAAACCCTGGTGGGACTTGATACCCACTAATATTTTGTACTAGTGTATAATGATCCTTGTTAGAAGATCCTTTACCCTGTTAGGAGTATCTTTACAATATATTAAGTATAGTAGACCTGGTCAAGGGTCAGACCCTGTTAGGATTCTTTTACAATTGTCCCTATTATGGGAGAGGATGCACTATCTGAGAGCTCACTGCTCAAATGGGCGAAGGCTACAACCTTTTGAATAACAGATACACACTATATTTGGATCTTGGTGAACTTGACCTGCTTTCTAGATTAGTTCCAATGAATAGCACAAGTACTTTACTTGGTCACATAGACCTTCTTCTGATGGCTCAACACTTTACACACTCTACTCTTCTCTGCTTAATCAACCATGAACCATAATTCAGCAATCACAAATGACTACCTCTAAATATATTTTCTCCAAATGATATAATCAAGTCAGCCTATTAGAACCATCTTGAAATCATATTAGAGAAAACATAATAAACTCTGACAAACATTATGTCGGCTCTACTATGCACGCAACTCATTCTAGGACATGTCTAATAAAATAATTGTAGACGCACGCTACACACTGTCGGCTCTACCAAAACAACTAGAACTTTCTCTGTAAGCTTAATTAACTCATGCGCTCTTAACTAAACATCTATAATACTTCTCCAAGCTTAACTCCAAGGGAACATACCCTCAACATAGGTGCAACTCAAGAACCAATAAAATCTTTGTCGGCTCTTCTGAACAAACACAGGAAACTACTACTGGCAAATAGTGACTGCATAACTTCACTTGTGTTCATCATCAGACTATGTGTCCATAACTAAAACATCACTAACATGTCTTCAACATATATCCAATCGTGCAAGGCTCCATGATAATTTTATGGAAAACCATACATAGAACACTGTATGTTACTCTATTAGGAACACTACTGACACCAGCTGCTATAAAACTATTTGTACTAACAATTAACCTCTGCACCCATGATATCATGTTGATATCATGTCCAAGCTACATATACTAAAATCTTACTTCATAAGACTTCCATGCATGCTACTTTCCATATGTTGTCATCAATGACAAACATACAGTCAGTACTGGCCTGTTGGCAAATCTCCAATACTTTGTATCACAAAAACATCTAATTATATCATGTATCAAATATGAATCAGTAAAATCATCCAATTGATCATCTAACATCAATCAAGTTATTATATCATCCATTTTCTCATGTTGAGTCATCAAATCTCCTAACTCTAGATCTTGAGGAAGGAAAATCAATGTTTTGTCTCTCTAGATCTTGAGAGAAAAATATCAACCCATCAACTTATCCTATTAGATTGATATCAACATAAAAAAAAGTGATTCTGACTGACATCAAATGGTACCAAACCATCATCAACTTATCTCTTTTTATCAATCAAATCTTTTCTCATCAAATTCTCTCATGATCGGGGCATTTCCAAATTTTTATATTGGGAAACAAATCGAAATCTCCCAATCTCAACCAAATCATCCAAAATCATTTTGATTCATTTCCCAAGGGGGCATTCAATCATATCATCATTGGCATAAGCAAATCAGTGCAAAAATCTTTCAACGTAAATTTTTTTGCATTTATCAGGGGGCATCAAAAACATCAAATCAGGCCATATTAGGCAATCTATCATCAAATTGACCATCAGGACATCAAATCAATTGAACTTCATTAGAATCTACATCTTACATCGAACATCAAGATTGACCATCAACGGAATCATGATCTTATATCAATTGAATCAGGACATTCTTTGAATTGACATGTTGTGCATGTCGACTCAAAAAGGGGCATTTGTAATCACCTAAAAATGGACAAGATCAATTAAGTGAGAAATCAAGGTAAAGATCAACACAATTAAATATAATTAAATCAATTCAAGATCAAATCAAAGATAAATTGCAATAGAACCTTAACCCAAAAACAATTGAAAATCAAAAGCCATCAAATCAATTTAAATCAAATAAATCATGATAAATCAATTATTTGTGTAATTAATCTAATTAATTACATAGTTCAATTTAAATTAAATCAACCCATTCAAGGGGTACACATGGCTAAACAAATTAAATAAAATTAATTAATTAATTCCTATTTTCTCTCAATATCACATGGGAGGAAAAAGCCTCAACCAATAGGAATTGAGGATGAAGCTCACATGGATCAAGCCTAAATTGAATCTCAATCACTCACTTGGAAAATACATCTTGTCCACTCATTTTGTCTTCTTGTCCCAAGCTTTGAGGACACAATATTTAAATTGTCTTCAAAGGGTGGAACCAAGGACTTAACCCCAACTCAATCATGATCAACTCAACTACACCCCCTACCCTTTCCAAAATCTATAAAAGAAAGGCATAATTCACTCATAAGTCATCCACAAATCTAAGAATAGAATCAAACCTCTTGCAAATTAGAGCTACAAAGGCAATTTACAGCTAAATACTTGTATTCAATTTAGAATTAACATTGTTATTTTCTTTATCATATCAATTCTCATTCTAGGACTGACACTAATGGAGGCTTTCTGAGAGCTTCATCATTAGCATCCCTAGCTAGAGATCCATAGAGTGCTTAATTGTCAATTTCTAGCTTAAATAGATTGCTAATTATGGTAATTTAAATATTATTTGAGTTTATTTGATGATACTTGTTAGAATAACTGAGAGGGGGGTGAATTAGTTATCCATAGTCCCAATCACAAAATGTATATCCAAAAACAATTTACTAAAACTTCTACAGCTTGGTAACATAAAATAGTATTATGTCTGTGCTTTTACTGATTACCAATTAATAACATATAGTGATTACCAATCAAATCCAATATGCAACATGTCAAGTATGACAAAAAATAATCATCACAGTCAACACATAACGCAAGAGATTTAACGTGGAAACCCTGTAAAGGGAAAACCACCTGGGACCGACAACCCAAAAATTGTTCACTCTTCTGAAGTGAGGTCAGTGAAGACCCAACCCTGTTAAAGGTTACAAACACACTGTGAGGTGTGACCTTGTTAGAGGATTTTAGACCAACCGTTATCGTCCAACCAGAATTCACTATGGGGTTGACAGGATAACAAATGTATGCTCTATGAATGACATTGCAAGACTTTCTAGTCCACTCTGTTAAGAGATTTATCTGTTTACAATGGTTAAAATGTAATAGCAGGTGATTTGATTACAACACAACTTCAATTGTAGATTATTAGATCTATGTTAAGCTCATTCAAATCCTCTGATCAATATATCAATTATGTTTCAATAAATATTCAGTAACTTGATGTCACTCGATAATAGCTTTTTGACGCTCAGTAATCTCTATAGTTTGATTCTCCTTAACCAGTCTGATCAAGCATGCATGAAGCTTGTTCACATGATATCTATGTAGTCTCCTTCTTTTTGCATGATTTCATTATGAAATCCTAGTCTCTTAAATAGACAAGTAAACCGTTTTAATTCCATCCATCAGATTTTGTCGCTTAATCTCCTTTGTTGATTTTTTCTCTTTAACCTTCCTTGGTTGATGTGTCAGTAACATGTTTCATTTCAATCCCTTATATTTTCTTTGAATTATGTTAGTTGTCAATCTTTGTAACACATAGTATCTTTAACTCTGATTACAGAGTACTTTACAGCTCATCAACTTCCATCGGCCAAACTAGTCATTTAGTTCTCTTCTCCTGCTCGGTTAATGTTAGAATAACTGAGAGGGGGGTGAATTAGTTATCCAA
The DNA here is from genome assembly GCA_027943335.1 of Chamaecyparis obtusa. Classification (NCBI taxonomy): domain Eukaryota; kingdom Viridiplantae; phylum Streptophyta; class Pinopsida; order Cupressales; family Cupressaceae; genus Chamaecyparis; species Chamaecyparis obtusa. Next base: position 114,147 of record BSBK01009108.1, read on the forward strand.
TGTCCCAATTCAAAATGTATAATTCAAAACAATTTCTTCTATTTTTGATTGTTGGTAAACACTAAATACTTTCACTATTTGTACTTTTACCGATTACTAGTCTAATGCTAAAATAGTTTACCGATCAAATCTAACATGTAACATGTAAAGAATGATAACAAGAAAATATCACAATCAACACATAACACAAGAGATTTAACGTGGAAACCCTGTAAAGGGAAAACCCACCTAGGACCAGCAACCCAAAATTGTTCACTCTTCTGAAGTGAGGTCGATTAAGACCCAACCCTGTTAAAGGTTACAAACACACTGTCAAGTGTGACCTTGTTAGAGGATTTTAGACTAGAAGTTATCATCCAACTAGCATTCACTATGGGGTTGACAGGATAACAATGTTCATTCTATGAATGATACATATTCATAATACTTTCAGAGTCCACTCAGTTAAGAGATTTTGACTGTATACAATGGTTAAATATGCAACAGTAAATGACCTACCCTAATACAACTTCAATTGTATATTACAGATCAATATTTAGTCCATACAAATCCTTTTGATCAATATTTCACTTCAGATTCAATACTGTATCAACTTACTGTTCGTCGATAATTGCTCTTTGTAGCTTGGTAATCATTCTGTAGCTCAGTTATTACTAACCAGTATGATCAGAATACATGAAAACCTTGTTCATGCGATATTCCTACAGCTTCTTCTTCCGGCATATTTCATAAAGAAAATATGTTCTCTTATATAGACGAGTAAATCATTTTCTTCTCCACCATTAGATTTTTCCGCTTAACCACATTCATAGATTTTGCCACTTCAAAATTTCTTGGTACTTGTGTCAATAACACATTTCTATCTTCTTTGTTAGATCTTCCCTGAATTTTGTCAGCCATCAATCTGTGTAACAAACATTATCTGTTACCTCAATGTTATACTCTTGCTAGCTCATCAATCTTATCAGCTAAACTAATCATTTAATACATTATGTTCCACTCAGTTAACAAAGAAATGTTTCAATGAACACTACTCAGTTAATACTACAATCAGTATACACTATACTCCATCGGTGTATACTAGAAATGCCTCATTTACCGACAACACTGCTTTGTGTCTTTCAGCTCTATACTTCATCATAGATGAATGCAACATAATAAAGTCAATATCATCAAGTCATAGACTCATCAGCAAGTTACTCAATGTATTCCTTATCCTCATCTGTCATGTACATCTTTCCTCATGCAGATTTCTCTGCTCTTCATCTTTTTCACCTTTCTTCAGATGTCTCGGTATAGTAACTTACAAGATAAGTGTTGTCAAACTAGTTGACATCAATGACAACATAATAATAATTTAATCATAGTACATATCTAATCAGCAACTCCTTAATGATCTTTAATCACAGATTCTTCAATCAGATTCCAAATCAGTTGTAGTTCAACAATCTCTCCCTTTGGCATTGATGGTAACTCAAGTAATATGAAATGTATCATACACATACCAAACATACATTCTAAAACTTTGTGAAAAAATGTTGTAATTTGAATAGATTTAGTATTTTTAATCACTACATTACTAAACTAGCATTAAACAATACAGCTTTACCATTCTGTAGTTGTGATCTTTTTAGTTCTCCTATTCCTACTTCTATTCTCTGTAACTGATCTTCAATACTCTATCTCATTCAGCTTTTTCCTTTTCATATCTTGTTTATCTCTCCCCTTTTAATTTCATATTGTTTATCTCTCCCTTTGACAGTAATGTCAAAGAAACAAATAAACAAACAATTTTTGTCTTCCTCTGTATCTCTGAATACTGATATTCCAATTGGTTCAAGTTCTCAAACTTAATCACAACCTTGAACATGATTCAAAGTGTGAACTATGCTGCATCAACATGAATGATCTTCTAATATAAGTAGGCTGATGCAATAATCAGATCACCTTAGTGGCCAATAGATAGGGGACAGACCCCAAGTCTAGTCCTCAAGTATTCAAATGTTTCCTTTGGTAGGGGCTTTGTAAAAATATCTGCAAGTTGTTCTTTAGATGTAACAAATTCTAACTTTACTTGCTTCTCTTGCACTTGTTCTCTTAAGTAATGATACTTAATAAGATATATGCTTTGTCTTAGAGTGCATCACAGGATTTTTTGAAATATTAATAGCACTAGTGTTGTCACAGTATATAATCATTGGGTCAGTGATTACCTCATTCATTCCTTCCAACACTTGTTTGATATATGCAATGTTTTAATAGTTAGTAGCAGCAGCAACATATTCTACTTCAGCTGTAGACTGAGAAATACAAGCCTTCTTTTTACTTGTCCATGTTATAAGTCTTTCACCAAAGAAAAATGCTCCTCCGGTGGTGCTTTTTCTATCATCCACATTTCCAGCCCAATCAGCATCGGTGTAAATTTTCAGTTCAAACTTCCCTTCCTTAGGATACCATAATCCAAAATTCTCTATTTTCTTCAAGTATCTTAAGATCCTTTTTGTAGCTATCATGTGTGATTCTCTAGGATTAGCAAAAAATCTTGCAACAATTCCCACAGCATGTGCTATATCTGGTCTACTGTGAACTACGTACATTAACTTACCAATCATGGATCGGTAGAGTGTCTAGTTTACCTCTATAGTTTCATCCTCCTTTGTCAATTTGCATCCAGTAGCCATTGGTGTTCCCACAAGTTTAGCATCTTCCATGCCAAATGTCTTTAGTACTTCCTTTATGTATTTAGATTGTGTGATGAATATCCCATCACTCTGATGAATCACTTGTAGTCCAAGAAAGAACTTAATCTCTCCAAACATAGACATTTCAAATTCCTTTTGCATTTCATCAGCAAATGCCTTGCAGACAAGATCTGAGCCTCCAAAGATAATGTCATCAAAAAATATTTCAGCAATGATGATAGTATCATCAGTATCACCTTTCATATACAAATTGTTGTTTTCACTTGTTCTAGGGTAAAAGCACAATCGAGTGTCACCTTTTGGGCTAACTCAAATCACTCGGCCCAGTTAGACTCGGTCGAGTTATACTCAGCCGAGTCTAACACGGCCGAGTACACGTAGGTGCCACACGGTGCTGAATGGCGTCTACGTGGCCCATTAGACTAGGCCGAGTGGTACTCGGCCGAGTAGGACTCGGCCGAGTCAAAATAATATTTTTAATATAAAAAAATATCACAAACCACTCATTTGCACAGTATTAGGCTATTTGAGTGGGGCTGACCCCTAGGGGGACTCGGCCGAGTCAGACTCGGCCCAGTCTACTTAGGTGGCATGCCATGTTGGCAGCCAAACCACCAAAAATACAAAAAAACTAGAATTTTGCACTTCTGTTGTTCCTTTCTTAGATCAAAATAGAAAATGTTAAAAAACTAAAAGTACCCTTTTCTAGATCTCAAAAGTATGATTTTGGACATATAAATTTTATATTGTTTCATCTACAAAATGTTAAACAAATTTGCTAAAAACTACATGTAGGTATATTAAACTTTGAGAAGACATTGATTCGGAAAATATAGAAAAATACTAAATCAATTCAAAAAAAAATTAAAATTATATAGGGCACTAGAGGAGAGAGTCCTCTTCAAGAATATATAATTTATTTGGTTTTTGGTATATTTTTTATAGGGTAAAAGTGACGAGAGACAAAAACTATTGATTTCAGGTAAGGTCGACTTTCAATACTTATAACGGGTAAACTATAGATCGAAAAAACTTCTTTCTTTTTTCTTGCACTAGATATACATGTCATCTAAAACATATTATGAAATTGGAGGGAAAAAAAATATTTTACTTATAATGATGTGACGGGAAGTGAACTCGCTTATTTGTAGTATTTTTAGGATATGAAAAATAGACCCAAAAAATTAAAAAAATATATTAATTTTTGCTCAAATTAATTTTTAAAAATTATAGGCATAAAATTCATCCTATTTTACACATTTCATCAGTTTACATCATCTTCAAATTCTCAACAGAAATGTGACTTTTATGCCCTTGAAGTTTTTCAGTTTTTGTGTTGTTAGCCTCTTCCTTTGTAAAAGGGTGACAACTTATTGTGCTTTTACCCTCTAACAAATCCAATACTTAACAAGTAAGTATGCAGTCTTTCATACCATGCTCTCGATGCTTGCTTCAAACCATATAAATCTTTATGTAGTCTACATACCATGTCTTTATTGTCAGGATCAACAAATCCTTCAGGTTGTTCAATGTAGACCTCTTCTGTAAGTACACCATTCAAAAATGTTGACTTTACATCCATTTGATAGACTTTGAATTTCTTATGTGTAGCATATGCAAGTAGCATTCTAAATCCTTCTAATCTAGCAATAGGTGCAAATATTTCACCATAGTCAATGCCTTCTTCCTGTGCATATCCCTTGCATACTAATCTAGCTTTATTTCTTGTGACTTCACCATTTTCATTCAATTTATTCTTGTATATCCACCTAGTACCGATAATATTCTTATCTTTTGGTTGGGGTACTAAGGACCAAGTTTTGTTCTTCTCTATTTGCTCTATTTCCTCCTTCATTGCATTAACCCATTCTTCATTCTCTAATGCAACTTTCATAGTTTTAGGTTCAAATTCACAAATTAAACATGTACCTTGTCTTGTTTTGCTTCTAGTTTGCATTCCAGCATGTTTGTCTCCAATGATTTGTGTCTCAAGATGATGTCTTCTGAAAAAACTAGCCAAAACTTGATTTCTCCTTTCTTGTTCATCCTGCTCGCGGTCATTTTCTTGCTCGGTAGCTCCATCTTGTTCCTCGGTTTGTGTTACCTGTTGTCCTACATTGTTTCCCTACTAACCGATTGACACAATTTGCGGTGTCGGTAGATACTCTGGATGTTCAATGTAAGTGAATCTACCATAGTCTTTCAGTTCCTTTATACTTTCCTTTGTGTACTTGTCATCAAACTCATCAACACAAACATTAGTACTTTCAACTATCTTATTTGTAGCCTTATTCAAACATTTATATGCTTTACTTTTAGTGGAATATCCCATAAATATTCCTTCATCTTCTTTAGAATCAAATTTTCCATTTCTCTCATCTTTCAAAATAAAGCATTTACTTCCAAAAATTTTGAAATAACTTATAGTAGGTCTGTGTCCAAACCATAGGTCATAAGGTGTTCGGTTGGAGTCCTTTAGTTGTACTCAGTTAACAACATACACAGTTGTACTGACAGCTTCCCTCCAATATGTCTGAGAAACATTCTTATGTATCATCAATGTTCTAGCATAGTCAATTATAGACCTATTCCTCCTTTCAGCAATGCCATTTTGCTAAGTTGTCCTCGGTGCGGATACCTACCTTTTGATTCCATGCTCATTACAAAAATTAGTAAATTCATCAAAGATAAATTCACCTCCTCTATCAGATCTTAAACATTTTATTTCCTTTCTGGTTTCTTTCTCTACCTTAGCTTTATACCACTTAAACATTTTGAAAGCTTCAGATTTCTCTTTCAAGAACATAATAGTCATCAGTCTAGTATAATCATCAACAAAAAGAATAAAATATCTATCACCAGAATAGCTCTAAGTTCTCATAGGACCACATAGGTCAGTATGAACCAACTCAAGTATCTTCTTTGTTGAATATTTTTTTATTTTAAAACTGGACTTAGTCATCTTACCTTTCTGACATTCATGGCATATGGCATGATCAGGTTTTGTCAAGTTAGGAAACCCTCTAACTCTTCTCTTTCTACTAATCTTGATCATGTTATCAAAGTTCACATGGCATAACCTTATGTGCCACAACCAAGTATCTTCATCCTTTATTAACAGACAAGAAGACTGATCCATATCAAGATAGAATATATTACCTCTGGATTGTGTACCAGTTTTGACAAGTCTTCCTCCATCATCATAGATTTTCACCATTTTGCTCTCAAAATCCAATCGATGGCCTGAATTGTTCATCTGAGCCACACTTAACAAATTATAGTTCAGTCCATCTACCCAATATGCATTTTCACATTGTAATCTATCATTGATCATCAATGAGCCTTTACCTCTTACCATACAAGGTGCATCATTTCCCATTCTCATAGATCCTCCATTATATTCAACAAGATGATCAAACTTCTCTACATCACTGGTCATATGATGTGTACAGCCACTCTCTATGATCCATGTATCATTTCTGCTTACTTTAGAGATCAGTGTTGTCTCTTCATGTTTCTCTTCTTCTTCTGAGTCATCTTTCATAGCCACAAATACAACTTCTATGTCATCATCAGAATCAGATTCAATTTCAATATCTTCAACTATGTAACATACCTTTTTGCCTTTTTCATCTTGGTTGTCTCTATTGTAGTGTTGGTAGCCTCTGTTGACTCTTCTCCCATAGCTTCCTTCAGATTGGTCTTTAGATTTATCATCATCTTTCTTCTGAGGACATCTATCAGTGATGTGAATGACTTCTTTATAGATAAAGCATGCTAAAGGTAGCTTACCTCTATACCTTCCTTTTCCTTTGGGCAATCTTCTAGCCATAAGTGCTTCAAGCTCATCAAGTTCATCATCGGTATTGTCATCACTATCACAATTCTTACTATTCTTGGTAGACTTTCCAATCTTCAAAGAAGACATGAAAGTGGATTCAATAGAAGGAACAACACTATTATCAAAATTGTTTAATTCAAAGGTTGTAAGTTTACCAATCAGAGTGTCAAGAGTAAGGTTGGATGTAGCTCTTGTTTCATGAATTGCAAAAATCCTGATTGCATAAACCGGTAGCAAAGTTCTGAGAATCTTGCTTATTATTGTTTCATCATCAATCACTCCATCAGATGCTCTAATAGCATGTACCACCTCTTTGAGTCTATTTGAATATTGTACAATGTTCTCTCCTTCTTTCACTCTCATATCATCAAATCTACCTCTCAGACTTTCAGCTCGGGCTCCTTTGACATTCAGATCTCCACTGTATATTTGTGTTAATTTATCTCACATTCCTTTGGCAGTTGTGTATGTCTTGATATCTTCAAATTTTGCATTGGTATAGGCAACAGCAAGTTCCATCATAGTAACATTGTGTTCATGCTTGTCCTTCAGTTGATCAAGAGTTAAGGGACCAGTGGGCAGTTGCATGTAGCCATTCTCCATCAACTCTAGTGCAGAGTTCCCAATTCCAGATATATGCAGCTTCATTCTACTTTGCCATACTGCAAAGTTCTCTTTGTTCAATTTTAGTACTTCTCTTATACACCTTGAGACCTTTATGCTTAAGTCCTTAAAACTTTGTTCCAAGCAACCAGTGCTCTGATACCAATTGTTAGAATAACTGAGAGGGGGGTGAATTAGTTATCCAGTGTCCCAATTCAAAATGTATAATTCCAAACAATTTCTTCTATTTTTGCTTGTCGGTAAACACTAAATACTTTCACTATCTGTACTTTTACCGATTACCAGTCTAATGCTAAAACAATTTACCGATCAAATCTAACATGTAACATGTAAAGAATGATAACAAGTAAATATCACAATCAACACATAACACAAGAGATTTAACGTGGAAACCCTGTAAAGGGAAAAACCACCTGGGACCGGCAACCCAAAATTGTTCACTCTTCTAAAGTGATGTCAGTTAAGACCAAACCCTGTTAAAGGTTACAAACACACTGTCAGGTGTGACCTTGTTACAGGATTTTAGACTAGAATTTATCATCCAACCAGCATTCACTATGGGGTTGACAGGATAACAATGTTCATTCTATGAATGATACATCATAAGACTTTCAAAGTCCACTCGGTTAAGAGATTTTGACTATATACAATGGTTAAATATGTAACAATAAATGACCTACCCTAATACAACATCAATTGCATATTACAGATCAATATTTAGTCCATACAAATCCTTTTGATCAATATTTCACTTCAAATTCAATATTGTATCAACTTACTATCCATCAATATTTGCTCTTTGTAGCTCGGTAATCATTCTACAGTTCGGTTCTCACTAACCAGTATGATCAGAATACATGAAAACCTTGTTCATGCGGTATTCCTGCAGCTTCTTCTTCCGACATATTTCATAAAGAAAATTTGTTCTCTTATATAGACGAGTAAATCATTTTCTTCTCCACCATCAGATTTTGCCACTTCAAACTTTCTTGGTACTTGTGTCAATAACATGTTTCTATCTTCTCCGTTAGATCTTCCCTGAATTTTGTTAGCCGTCAATCTATGTAACAAACATTATCTATTACCTCAATGTTATACTCTTGCCAACTCATCAATCTTATCGGCTAAACTAATCATTTAATACATTCTGTTCCACTTGGTTAACAAAGAAATGTGTCGGTGAACACTACTTGGTTAATACTGTGATTGGTATACACTACACTCCATCGGTGTATACTAGAAATGCTTCATTTACCAACAATACTGCTTTGTGTCTTTCAGCTCTATACTTCATCATAGATGAATGCAACATAATAAAGTCAATATCATCAAGTCATAGACTCATCAGCAAGTTACTCAATGTATTCCTTATCCTCATATGTTATGTACATCTTTCCTCATGTAGATTTCTCTATTCTTCATCTGTTTCACCTTTCTTCAGATGTCTCGGTATAGTAACTTACAAGATAAGTGTTGTCAAACTAGTTGACATCAATGTCAACATAATACTGATTTAATCATATTACATATCTAATTAGCAACTCCTTAATGATCTTTAATCACAGATTCTTCAATCAAATTCCAAATCAGTTGTAGTCCAATAGTTAACAAAGAAATGCATCGGTGAACACAAGGTCAGTTTATAATGTGCTTGGTATACACTACACTACATCAATGTATACTGAAATGCTTCTTTAACCAACCATGCTACTATGTGCATTTTTCTCTATCCTTCATCATAGATGAATGAAACATAATCAAGTCAATAACATAAGGTCATAGACTCATTCATAAGTTACCCAATGTATTCCTTATCCTTATCTATCATATCCATCTTCCTCATGTAGATATATCTATTCTTCATCTCTTTTCTTCTTCTTTCTACATATGTTTGGGTATAGTAACTTACAAGATAAGTATTGTCAAAACTAGTTGACATCAATGACAACATATTACTAATTTAATCATCTTACATATCTAATTAGCAACTCAGTGATCTTAAATCACAAATCTTCAAGTCATACAATTTATTCAAGTCAGTTGTAGTTCACCAATCTCTCCCTTTGGCATTGATGGCAACACAAGCAATATGAAATATGCCATACACATACCAAACATGTATTCTACAACTCTATCAACAAATTTTGTAACTTGGTACAAGCTCTCCCTAGCTTAATATGTTTAATCACTATGTTACATACAAGCATTTGCAAGTGCAGACTAACTTCAGATATGATCTTTTCAACTCGTGGGTTTTCTTCTGATCTTAGTAACTGATCTTCAATGCTCTCCCTTTTTTGTATCTCTCTTCCTTTGTCTTTGGCTTCATATTCTTCATATTGATCTCTATCCCTTTCACAGCAATGCCAAAGAACAATAAAAACATACAACTCTATAGTAGCCATGTAACTCTCTGTTGTCTGGTGCATTCTTTGTATCTTGGTATACTGATGTGCAAATATGTTCCAGTACTTCAACCTTTCACAACCTTAGACAAAATTCCAAAGTGTGAACTTTGTTGCATCAACATGTATGATCTTCTAATAAGATTAGGCTGATGCAACCTCCAGATCACCTTAGTGACCGGTAGACAAGGGACGGACCCCAAGTCTAGTCCTCAAGTATTCATATGTATCCTTTGGTAGAGGCTTTGTGAAAATATCAGCAAGTTGTTCTTTTGATGTAACAAATTCTAGCTTCACTTGCTTCTCATGTACTTGTTCCCTTAAGTAGTGATACTTAATAGATATGTGCTTTGTTTTAGAGTGCATCACTAGATTCTTTGAAATATTAATAGCACTAGTGTTGTTACAATATATAATCACCGGCTCAATGATTACCTCATTCATACCTTCCAACACTTGCTTGATATATGTAATATTTGAATAGTTAGTAGCAACAACAACATACTCTACTTTAGTTGTAGACTAGGAAATGCAAGACTGTTTCTTACTTGTCCATGTAACAAGCCTTTCACCAAAGAAGAATGCTCCTCTAATGGTACTCTTTCTATCATCCACATTTCTAGCCCAATCAGGATTAGTGTATACCTTAAGGTCAAACTTGCCTTTCTTAGGATACCATAGTCCATAATCTTCAGTTTTCTTTAGGTATCTTAAGATTCTTTTTGTAACAACCATGTGTGACTCTCTAGGGTTTGCAGAAAATCTAGCAACTATTCCAACAGCATGTGCTATATCAGGTCTACTATGAACTACATACATTAACTTACCAATCATGGATCGATACAGTGTCTAGTTTACCTCAGTAGTTCCATCTTCTTTAGTCATTTTACATCCAATAGCCATCGGTGTTCCCACAGGTTTAGCATCTTCCATGCCAAATGTCTTCAATACTTCCTTTATATATTTAGATTGTGTGATGAATATACCATCATTTTGTTGAATCACTTGTAAGCCTAGAAAGAACTTAATCTCTCCAAACATAGACATTTCAAATTCACTTTTCATTTCATCAGCAAATGACTTACAAATATGATCTTGTCCTCCAAATATTATGTCATCCACAAATATCTCAGCAATCAAGATAGTATCATTAGAATTTCCTTTCATGTACAGATTATTGTTCTCACTGGTTCTAACAAATCCAATACTCAGCAAATAGTTATGCAGCCTCTCATACCAGGCTCTTGGTGCTTTCTTTAAACCATATAAAGCTTTATGTAGTCTACATACCATATCTTTGTTGTCTGGATCAACGAACCCTTCAAGTTGTTCTATGTAGACTTCTTCTTCAAGTATTCCATTTAGAAAAGAAGATTTAACATCCATTTGGTAAACTTTGAAATTTTTGTGTGCAACATATGCAATTAACATTCTAACTCCTTCTAATCTAGCAACAAGTGCAAAATTTTCACCATAACCTATTCCTTCCTCCTGTGCATATCCGTTGCATACTAACCTAGCTCTGTTCCTTGTTACCTATCCATTCTCATTAAGCTTATTTTTGAATATCCACTTAGTACCAATAACATTATTGTCCTTAGGTCTAGGTACTAAACTCTAGGTTTTGTTCTTCTCTATCTATTCTATTTCCTCTTTCATTGCATTAACCCATTCATCATTTTCTAATGCAACTTTCACATTCTTTGGTTCATATTCACAAACTAGACATGTACCTTGTTTTGCTTTACTTCTTGTTTGCATGCTAGCTTGTCTGTCTCTAATGATTTGTGTCTCAAGATGATGTCTTCTGACAAATCTTGCCAGTATCTGATCTCTTCTTTCTTGTTCATCCTGTGCAGGTTCATTTGCTTTCTCGGTAGGTGCTTCCTGCTCGTCGGTATTTCCTTCCTGTTCCTCGGTATTATTTTCCTGTTGACTTGTTGTCACTATCTGCGGCGTTGGTAGGTACTCTAGTTGTTCAATGTAGGTGAATTTGCCATAGTCTTATGGTTCCTATGTGCTTTCCTTTGCATTCTTATCATCAAACTCATCAACCCAAACATTAGTACTTTCAATCATTTTATTAGTTACTTTGTTAAGACACTTGTATGCTTTACTTTTAGTGGAATATCCCAGAAATATCCCTTCATCACCTTTTGAGTCAAACTTCCCATTTCTTTCATCTTTCAGAATAAAGCATTTACTTCCAATAATCCTAAAATAACTTACAGTGGGTTTCTGGCCAAACCATAACTCATAGGGTGTCTTGTTAGTGTCCTTCAGTTGTACTCGGTTCAGAACATAAACAGCTATGCTAACTGCTTCTCTCCAATATGTCTGAGCAACATTCTTTTGTAACATCAGTGTTCTTGCACAGTCAACTATTGACCTATTTCTTCTTTCAACTATTCCATTTTGTTGAGGTGTCCACGGTACAGAGACCTGTCTTTCAATACCATGTTCATTACAAAAGTTATTAAATTCATCAGAAATAAATTCACCACCTCGGTCAGATCTTAAGCATTTCAATTCTTTACCAGTCTCTTTCTCAACTTTTGCTTTATACCATTTGAACATCTTAAATGCCTCTGATTTTTCCTTCAAGAACATGATTGTCATTAATCTAGTGTAATCATCAACAAAAAGAATAAAATATATGTCTCCATAGTAACTTTGAGTTCTCATAGCACCACATAGGTCAGTATGCACTAACTCAAGTAATTTCTTTGTTGAATAATCTTTTCTTTTGAAACTAGATTTTGTCATTTTACCTTTCTGACATTCATGACACATAACATGATCAGGCTTAGATAAGTTAGGCAGACCTCTAACCTTTTTCTTTTTACTGATCTTAATCATGTTATCAAAATTCACATGACATAACCTTTTATGCCACAACCAAGCATCTTCATCTTTAATCATTAAACAAGAAGATTGATCATTATCAAGATGAAACAAATTACCTCTCGATTGTGTTCCATTTCCAATAAGTCTTCCTCCATCATCAAATATCTTCACTTTCTTTCTCTCAAAAGAAACTCAGTGGCCTGAATTGTTCAGCTGTGCCACACTTAGAAAATTATAGTTTAGTCCTTTTACCCAATAAGCATTGTCACATCTAATTTTATATTTTTTTATCGGGGATCCTTTTCCTTTAACCATACAAGGTGCATCATTACCCATTCTAGCAGATCCTCCATTGTGTTCTTCAAGATGGTAAAAAATTTCTTCATCACCAGTCATGTGATGTGTACAGCCACTATCTATGATCCATGTATCATTTTTATTAACCTCAGAGATAAGTGTTGGCTCTACATACCTTTCATCTTCCTCTGAGTCATCCTTCATTGCAATAAATACTACCTCCACATCTTCATCAGTGTCGGTATCGGTGACATCTTCTTCTGCAATGTAGCATACCTTCTTGCCTTTATCAGTATTGTCTTGGTTGTCTATGTTGTAGTGTCAGTAACTTCTGTTGCCTCTTCTCCCATAGCTTCCTTCACCAGATCGGTCTTTGTTTCTGTCATCATCTTTCCTATGTGGACATCTAGCAGCAATATGACCAACCTCTTTATAGTTAAAGCATGCTAAAGGTAATTTACCTCTATATCTTCCTTTACCTTTAGGTAACCTTCTGGCCATAAGAGCTTCAAGTTCATCAACCTCATCATCAGTATTGGTATCACTATCATCATTCTTATTTCTGCTACTAGACTTACCAATCTTCAGAGAAGACATAAAAGAATATTCAACAGATGGTACAACACTATTATCAAATTTGTTAAGTTCAAAGGTTGTAAGCTTAATAATCAGATTATCAAGAGTAAGGTTGTTACCAGATGCAAACCTAGTTTCATGAATTGCAGATATTCTGATTGCATAAACTAGCAATAAGGTTCTGAGAACTTTTCTTACCACTATCTCTTCATCAATAACACCATCAAATGCTCCAATAGCATGAACTACCTATTTTAGTCTGTTTGTGTACTGCATAATGTTTTCTCCTTCCTTCATCTTCATATCATCGAATCTTCCCCTTAAACTTTTAGCTCTGGCTCTTTTGACATTCACATCACCACTGTAAACTTGAGCAAGTTTATCCCACATATCTTTAGCAGTAGTGCAATTTTTAATATCTTCAAATTTGTCATATGTACAAGCAGAAGCAATCTCCATCATAGTAACATTATGTTCATGCATGTCTCTTATTTGATCAAGGGTCAAGGGACCAGTGGGCAGTGTAATGTAGCCATTCTCCATTAGTGTGAGGGTAGAATTCCCAATTCCAGATACATGCAGCTTCATTCGGCTTTGCCATACTGTGAAGTTATCCTTGTTTAGCTTTGGCACTTCTCTCTTATACATTTTGAGATCTTTGTGCTAAAGTCCTTAAAACTCTATTCCAAGCAACCAACACTCTGATACCAATTGTTAGAATAACTGAGAGTGGGATGAATCAATTATCCACAGTCCCAATCACAAAATGTATATCCAAAAACAATTTACTAAAACTTTTGCAGCTTGGTAACATAAAATAGTATTCTGTCTGTGCTTTTACCGATTACCAGTTAATAAAATATAGTAATTATCGATCAAATCCAATATGCAACATGTAAAGTATGACAAAAAATAATCATCACAGTCAACACATAACACAAGATATTTAACGTGGAAACCCTGTAAAGGGAAAACCACCTGGGACCGGCAACCCAAAAATTGTTCACTCTTATGAAGTGAGGTCGGTGAAGACCCAACCCTATTAAAGGTTACAAACACACTGTGAGGTGTGACCTTGTTAGAGGATTTTAGACCAACCGTTATCATCCAACCAGAATTCACTATGGGGTTGACAGGATAACAAATGTACACTCTATGAATGACATTACAAGACTTTCTAGTCCACTCTGTTAAGAGATTTATCTATTTACAATGGTTAAAATGTAACAGCAGGTTATTTGATTACAACACAACTTCAATTGCAAATTATCAAATCTATGTTAAGCTCATTCAAATCCTCTGATCGATATATCAATTTTGTTTCAATCAATATTCAGTAACCTACTGTCGCTCGGTAATAGCTTTTTGACGCTCAATAATCTCTGCATTTTGGTTCTCCTTAACCAGTCTGATCAGGCATGCATGAAGCTTATTCACATGATATCTCTGCAATCTCCTTCTTCCGGCATGATTTCATCATGAAATCCTAGTCTCTTAAATAGACAAGTAAATCGTTGTAATTCCATCCATCAAATTTTTCCTCTTAATCTCCTTTGTTGAATTTTCTGCTTTAACCTTCCTCAGCTGACGTGTCAATAACACATTTCATTTCAATCCCTTAGATTTTATTTGAATTATGTTAGTTGTTGATCTTCGTAACAAACATTATCTTTAACTCTGATTATGGAGTACTTTAGAGCTCATCAGCTTCCATCAGCTAAACTAGTCATTTAGTTCTTTTCTCCTGCTCGGTTAACAAAGAAATGCATCGGTGAACACAAGCTCGGTTTATACTGTGCTCAGTATACACTACACTATGTCAGTGTATACTGAAATGCTTCTTTAACCGACCACACTACTCTGTGCATTTTGCTCTATCCTTAATCATAGATGAATGAAACATAATCAAGTCAATAACATAAGGTCATAGACTCATTCATAAGTTACCCAATGTATTGCTTATCCTTATCTGTCATATCCATCTTCCTCATGTAGATATATGTGTTCTTCATCTCTTTTCTTCTTCTTTCTAAAAATGCTTGGGTATAGTAACTTATAAGATAAGTATTGTCAAAACTAGTTGACATCAATGACAACATATTACTGATTTAATCATCTTACATATCTAATCAGCAACTCAGTGATCTTAAATCACAGATCTTCAAGTCATACAATTTATTCAAATCAGTTGTAGTTCATCAGATACTAACCCTATGAAGGTACAAATTCTAGTACACAATACCAAATTATATGAACTTAGTATGAATTTTGGGCTAATCTCCCAAAGAGTAATATGCCATGAGAAATTTTAGGCTTGAAAGAAGTCATAAACCTAACTATTGAAGAAACCTTATCAATTAGAAAAAAAATAGAAAGGGTATTTAAAACTCTCTTATTGTCCAAAAATGGATAATAATGATTGACAATACAAAATTTACTTAACCTACAACCAACAAGGAGACCTTGGTAGAGAAGACACTAGATAAAGTGGGAAAGTTTTATCTCAAGGATATTCAACCAAACTATCTAACATTTGGATTGTTGAGGTGTCTAGCTTAAAGAATAGAGAAACCATCTATGGCAAATGTGGAGAAAGTCATCCATATCCCTTGTGAAGCTTGTAAAAATGAATAGGTGTACCTAAATACTATTTTCAATATTTCTAGTGCAAGGTTTGAAGCTTATCACCCCTGTTTTATGAATCATGTGAAGATAAAGAAAATGAATAATAGCCTAAGATGGATATATTGATTATAAACTATTTACTTTAAATTTTCCTCTATCCAAGAAAGAAAACACCTAGTAGTCATAGAGATGAGGTCAATAAGGGTCTTACTACATTTATGAAAGATTTTTAGTTAATAGACATACCCTTGTCAAAATTATTTTGATCATGGAAAAGGGAGATCAATAAAATTGACTTAAATACAGTCTAAAAGAGAATATTACATAGAGATAAAAATTCTTGAGTTGAAGGGGAGAAAACTAATAAAGAGGTGTGAATTTACTAAGGGACATGTTAAAAAATATCCATAGAAAACTTTTTTTTTTTTTAAACAAAAATAAAAATACCCCTATGAAGGTTTTAGATGGCCTCCACACTTACCCCTTGAGAGATCCAAGTAGAATCAACTTAACCCTTTAGCATATTCTCACAAGGAACTCTACTTATAAAATACCCAAAAAATCTTGTATCTAGTTTCCAAACCATTTAAAGGCTTGTTAAAATTATAAATATACTAAACAACATAAAAACAAAGAGATTTTTCTTGTGAATGAACTTTTATATCAAATTACAAGGGTATTTTGGTGTCATTCTACTACATTTTAAAGTGAACAACCCTAGCATCAAATGTTTGGCCACTATGGTTGGTAACCATTTAAATAAAAACCATCACCCAAATATGAGGAAGACTAAAAAATCTTAAATACATGTGAAATTTTATATTAAGAATGAACAAACAAAAACATGTGGAGACAAAATCTGTCAACCTGGAACTATAATTCCCTACTCACCCATAGTATCACCCTACGTCATAATGGTAGTGGAGTGCCTTGGATATTCAAAAATGAGCCTCGTAGGAAGAAGAGTGGGAAAATCACCTTGAGATTAAACTAGATCGAGCTCAAGATCTTCTTTACTATGGTGTTTTACCTAGCTAATTCATCACATGTGTCTTTTTCACATATGTTACTTACATTTACTTAGGGTACACATAGGTCTTGGGAATATTTCTAGAAGTCTTAACTTTGTTGTGTGTAATCTTATCTTATCACATTTAATTCTAGTTTCTTGTTGTCTCAAGTCACGGGATAAAGACATGCGCCCTAATATTATGCAATGTCATGTTTAGCTTGACCTATATGACTAAGAGGCCCTCCTTTGTAATCTCAATTATGTTTTATCAATCTATCATTTTCCTCCTTTGGTAGACTATCATTATTATTTCATTGTTAATATCTCTTGTACTTTAATGAAGTTCCTAGATATTGGGTAACTATAGTCTTCAACCAATCTTGCATGGTATAGAGCATTATATACTAACACTTACAAAGCCAAGCCAAAATATTATAAAAACTCCTTCAAAATATCACAAATTTAAAAAGGACAAAAATACATCAATTTTTTTTTAAAATAATTTACACATATATATTTCGTTAAAGTTTTATACAAGATTTGTTTAAAAAATATTAAAATTTATATTTATACTATTAAAAAACAATTTAATATTTGAATTCCTCCTTTTCACAAGAGTATACTTTCTATGCATATTGTAGTACTCTTTCGCATTCCCAAAGAGAAGAATATATAAATAATTTTTGTTATGTTCATAATAAGAAAAAGTAATATGTTTATTTAGATTGAAAAATAACTCTTGTATTGAGATATTTATTGTTTTTATTTTAAATAGGATCCTCATTTGTTAATCCTATCTTGTGAATCATGTTAGGCTTTTGATTAAGTTAATAGGAATTTTGAAAGGGCCCAAACTCCAACAAGATGTTAAAAGACAACCAAGAAGAGAAACAACAACATTACAAAAGACAAAGCATTACAAAACTTAACCAAAAAAAACTTTAAATCAAAATGGTTTGAAAAATTGTTCCAAAGATTTTTACTTTACCACAAAAGCAATTTAAATTATTGTTGATAGTGATCAATTTTTTTAAAGTAAACTTTTCTTTTAGTGAAATTTTTAATATTCATATCCATCTTTATGATGAGAGACATATTAAGGTGTTTGTGACACTTAAATGTATGAAAATAAGAATGATCTTTGTTTTTTCCTTTATATTAGATGGAATAAAATTTAATATTTATTATTTTTTAACTTAACTTTATTTTTATGTGAAAAATATTAAAAATATTTATCTTTATTTTTAAAATATCATTTTAAAATTGTCATAATTAAATTTATATTATCAATTCATACTTTTATATTATTTTATTTTTAATAAAATATTAAGAAAGAAAACTATATTTTTAGTAATGCTATTAATGTTCATGCTAAATTTTTTCTTAAAAATAAAACAATTATTTGAAATAAATTAATAATAAATAATTAAAATAAATATATGAATGTAGAATATAAATAAAAGAGGAGAAATACAAAAGAAAAAACATAAGCCAATTGGAAGAAAACTAAGAAGGGAGAACAAAATTGTGTACAAGGGATTATCATATTTCTATGTTGGTGATTCTATCATGAATGTTTCATTTCTTTGGCAATATTAAATTTATAAAATCTTAAATTTTATATTACATTTAAATTGAATTTTGTTTTCAATGAATTTGATTGATTTATAAATTAAATAATTCTAATTTCAGTTTTAATTGTTCTTTTAGTAATATGCTAGTTTGTTTGTTTTTGCTTTTTTTCTTTTTTTTTAATTTGTTTTTCTATCATATTGTAAAAATTGAAGGGTCAACAATCTATTGAAGAAGTTAACAAATTTTTCATCTATTTGGAAATATTATAGGACCTATTTGAAAAGATTCAAAATATGTGTTTGTTGCTCACCAAATCAAAATTGTAATTGACATTTTTTTGTCTTACAAATTATTCAAACAACTAATAGCTTTTTTTTGGCATAAGATTATTTAGATTTTCAAATAATTAATATAAGTTTTTTAAAAAAAGAAAGGAGTTTGTTGTGTATACGTTAAAAAAAAAAGTTTAACAAAAATGTTGATTTTTGTGTGTACACTTTTGAATAAATGCCATATCTAAATGAATTATGAAGGCTAAAAGAATGTATTGATTGACTTTAGTAGTTGATAAAATACATTGATTTTTGTAGTAACTACACTCTTTGACTGAAATCCATCACACCAAAATAAACATTAAGCCCTTAGGTAGTTCAAAAGAAATTCACAAGAAGTGAATTCAACTAGCAAAAAGACCACAAAACAAAACAAGAAATAGACCAACAACAAAAGACCTAGAGAAAAATACAAACAAACAAAGGACTAGACAAACAGGAAATTAATCTTCTTCCAATCCTAATTAAGTTCCTTGAGAGTATGCAGTAAGGAAGTCTTTCTGGTCCGGCATAGAGCAGAGTCTACTAAGGTTCCCTCTTTCATCGACTGAACAACAACTTGCACATTCTCCTCCCTTTTCCTTCTTTTGGATTTCCTATACTCTAACTCCTCCTGGAGAATGTTGAAGGAAGAAGTCTTTTTGTCCATCATATGCTTGCTAAAATTAACTGCATCCTCTAGTTTCCGGTTCACCTAATTCTAGTTGGCTTTGACATTGGCAAGGGCCAAAGCATTTCTTGTTTCTCTTCTTCTGAGGGGAATCAAAGCTTTAAGTTCATAGATATGTCCTTTAGTAATTTCCCAATTATCCAACTTTTGAGCCATCTCATCAGCAACCTCCCACACACTACTATTAGCATTGGTATTGGATCAAACTCTCCCTTGGGCCTCATCCTCAACAATCACCTCTAACTTGTTGATTTTCTTTCTAGTCATGTGAAGTTGAGCAATAAGTCAATTGATAATGTCATTTGATGGATTTTAGAGAATGTATTGATTATCAACTTTATCAACATAGCAGAGAAACTCTAAAAGATCTTCGATGGTGGTGAGGGTCATGGGAATAGAGGGGGGAAATATTATACTAGACCTTGGGATCTCCTTTATAGGTATGGCAAGAAGAAAACAGGGGAAAGGGGGGATTAGGAGCTTGGTTGGGGTGTTTCACAAGGGTATTTTCTAGGGTCCAATCCAACCCAACAGACTAGGAGTCCAAGAGGAATCCTCAAAGACCACAACTATTTCCTCGATTTCTTTATTATTGCCTAATTTTTTTAATTTAGCTTTTCTAAGGGGGAATTAGCCCTAGTTGAGCTAGGGGGAATAGTTAAAGATGGGGAATCCTTCAAATTGTCTACCTGATTACTTAATTCAATAATTAAAGAGGGATTTTTAGGGCCTACCTCAAGAGTCAAGTCTAGGTGGAAGTTGTACAAATGAAGGATTAAACCTTGGTGTAAAGGGGGGACCCCATTATTTTTGGATTTCATAACATACTAAGATATGGATGACCAAAATCCAAAAGGGAAAGATGGGCTTCATATAGCATTGAAAGTGATTGAGCATAGGAAAAAGATGAGAGTGAAAGTGTTTAAAACTACCTTCCAGGTTGATAAACTTGATCAACACCAAAGAAAACATCTTTCCACTCGTCAAGAAGCTCTTCTCTGTTGAAACTATTCTACAATCTAGGGATTTTCTCAGCCCGTCCTAGGAAATTATTGAGATCTTGTTTATAATGAGAAATTGGAATTTCTAGGGGATAAACATTTCCTTCCACCAACAACACAATAGCAGCCTCAATATATTCCACTAAAAACAACAAAGGAAACACTCCCAATATTCACCTTCCCTTTCAATCCTGGATTAAAACCCTTCATACCCTCGATGTAGTTATCAAATGACCAACTTGTAGAATAGGCCAAATAGTCTCATTAAGCCTGCATTCATCACAATTGTCGAGCTCAATGTGAATAAGGTCCCCTCCCATGGCCTTAATGTAGAGAAACTTGACAAAGAAGGCAACAGAGGAAATACAAATGCTAAAAAAGGCAACGAGCAAAAAAAAACTCAAAAAATCTCCTAGCCATCAAATAATAATTGTCATTCATCATTATTAACTCCTTAAGTTGATTGTGCATTCCTTTGCCAAGTGTGGCAATATCCTGATCAATTGCCTCACATGCATTTTGAGGGTAATTCTTGAACTTCAAACCAAACTTAAATGGAGTCTGTAAACTGGCTCATGGCAACCAACCTATTAGTCACTCTATTACCTTCATGGTAAGTGTGCTGGGATCTGACAATATCCAACATGGCTAGTAAGCCTTTGCATTTGATGATTTAATCTTTTGTTTTCCCATCATGCATAAATTTATCTCATCATCATCATGACATTGAGGGCATCACCCTCAATGATAAGCTTTTTGTGACCATAGGTTAACTACCAACTCAATGCCATGAAAAGCCACCACCGCGCCTTGGCCACATGGGTAGTTTGTAACTCCCGGGTTAACTGTGTAGGCTAAGAGAACTTTGCCATACCTATCTCTAATTAGACCATCCCCACTCGCCCGACATGGGTTCCCAATTGAAAATCCGTCAAAATTGAGTTTGACCCATCTAAGACAAGAGTGGAAAGAGGACCATTTCTTTTATTTGTTTCTTTCTCTTATTTCTAAAACTTATTTAAAGTTATTCTGCATAATATTTTTTCTCATGATCTTTTTTCTGATGAATCAATGTAAATGATTTGAAACGTTAAAAAAAAGTTTACATTACAATCTTACCAAAATCTAATTATGCGTTATGAGGGAAAATATTTAGATACAGCCATCAAATTTAGGAGACTCAAATTGCATTACTTATAGCTACCTTGCAGGCCATAAAAAAAACAAAAATAAACATTGTTGGGTGATGATAGATCTAGGGAGACAATTTACATAGGAAGGCATTTCTTGGCATTAGTAATTGTTGTGTTGTATACTACTCCCCCAAGCATTGTATCGTAGCACACCCACAGGCGTTATATAAATGCTTTTTCTGTGCATGTGACGCCATTAACAAACACAACATTCCTTTGCACATTGCAACCACAGTCAATCAATCACCTATGATGTGTTGTATTTGCCTTGGATTCTTCAATATCTCAATCTTCAATACTATACTTGGGATTGACAAAAAGCTTGTTTTTATTCTATCCCTGCCACCATTATCATCACGCATAACTTTGCAGCATTAGAAGCAAGGAAAGAAATAGAATAATGGAGGAGTAATTGAATTTGAAAAGTTTTTTTTGTGATTATTTATATCAAATTTATACAAATAAAGATTGATATATATTATTTTTTTAGAGGATTTTTGAAGTACAAATCTTAGGAAATTTCTTCAGCTAAGAGTTAAGTGATTGGAGAATATATATTCTATTTAAAGTTGTCCAAGATATAATCTCCACATTATTTCTTATGTTGAAGAAGACTAAAACTACTCATTCATAATTATTCAATTTTGCAATAAAGAACAAAATGCTATTATAATAATTTAAATGTATTCTAATGTGATTCTTAAAGTTGGTTGAAGATTTGAACTACTCATTCATAATTAGTTAACTTTGCAATAAAGAACAACATACTGTTATAATAATTTAAATATATTCTTATTGTTGATGAGAGTGTGCAGTGTGTATTCTTATCTTGAGTCTTACCTTGTTGAAGATTTGAACTACTCATTCATAATTATTTAGCTTTACAATAAAGAACAACATACTATTATAATAACTTAAATGCATTCTTTTTTTTGATGAGAGTGTGCAGTGACTATTTCAATGATCTCGATATTTTTAAGCTAATAAACAATATCTTCTATTGTGTTTGTTGAAGAATAGCACCGAGTTCCCAATTTTGGTAGTGAGGAATCACATTGGAAATGGAGAAATTGTCATTAGATTAATGACTTCCTCTTAATACAAACAATCAGATTGAAGAGAATGATGAGAATGAAAAGTGGACTAATTTACATGAGATTTTTTTATCATAGAAAAAATTCACTCATAGAAAGATGGTTTGTGGCAAGGCACATCAGTCGTGCTTAACAGCATGTATTAAGCAGTTTTAGGACAACCAAAAAACTTTGGTTATGAACCCTGCTTGTTTTAGTATGGTGACATATTAGTTTTGTCTATTATTTAATCTTAAAAGTACTTAAATATTCATTTTTATTGAATTTGAATGAACAACTTAAAGTTATGTATAAAAAAATGTAATATATGTTTTTTTTTCAGCATATGATATGTGAGTGAAATTAAAGTAAATTAAAAAATTTAATGTATTTATATTATAAAAGTAATATATGCTTAAAAAATATAAGAATTATATTAGTGTTGTAATGTTTGAATTTTATTATTATGTTCATTATGACAAATAAATGGTATGTTTTATGTTTTGTTGAAAACATATAAGTTTTGTACTCTATTTTCCAATCTAGTCTTTATGATTATTCCAAATAATACTAATCCTACCTAATAATAATTATAAATTTTAATTTAAGAAAAATAATTACATGTTTTCATGATATCGTGCATCACACCACATGATGTATTACACACCCATCGAAACAAAGCTTTTAATACAATGACTATGTTACAAGTTCATCTATCATAAATCAAGAGTCACCAATCCATATTATGTTTAGATTTTTAATAACATGATTGTGATTTTTAATAATGTGTGTTTTCAACTAGTATAGTAAAATTTGACTAAATTTTTGGTCTCCAATCTTTATGCACATACTTCATAGTTCAAACTAATCATTTATTTACAAGAATTTCCGTTATCTATGAATGTGGCCACATCCTTTGGACTACATTACATTATGGCTCAATTCAGCCAACTTTCAAATTCAAAATATTATGACTTCAGTGTAACAATTCTAGAAAACAAATTATTGTTGATCAAACCACATGTCAATATATCTTGAATTGAACACACACACACACATATTCAATCATAAAGCGTACATATTTAAACATTACATTAATGTTTTCTATTAGATAAAAGAAAGAAAGGGCAAAAGGGGCATTGATTCCTTTCAACATTATATTAATGTTGAAATCATATTTATTACATTATTTTTTTTATATAACTCCAATTTTCTACGATCTAAAAGCAAATTCGACTTATCTAAAGACAAATAAGAAATCTCTCTTCTGCACATAATAAAACCATTTTGTTCTTCAGCGTGATCACTATTTTAAAACGTAAGATGTAGATTATATATGCCCACAACAATAGACATATCAACAAGATAAGACCATGGCCATAAAGACCAAACTAACGAGGGCTTCACTTAGTAAACCTAAATCATAACTCATGTGTTCGTAGCATACTAAAGAATCCCCCTATTTTCAAAAAATATTGCCTCAAACTTCTTTTTTTGTCCACCCCTCCAATAGCCCCACACTAGTTTTACTGTAATAAATAAGAAACATCAATATTCATCTAATTACACGTTGTCGTTATCATTCCACCATCATATTTGAATTAGTTTGCATTAGTTATAATACATCAATCTATTCAATATAGTTATGCACCCTCTAATCTCACCCCTATCAAATTTATAATATATATCAGTCTTAACTCTTTTAAGTCTGATTGTTTATTTTTTCCTTCATTTAATTATACTCATAAATTAATCGCTCCCCTCACTCTACATTCAGACAATGCCAAAGACAAAGAGACAGAGAAATCAGAAAGAATTCACAGCTAAATCTATGATCATGTGCAGTTGCAGTTTGAATATGATTATCTATCTAGTCATGATCATCTTTGTCATCTCTGTCATAGTCTATAATTTTACTGCTTTTGAGTAGAGTAGATAAAAGCTGTCACATGCTGAAAACAAAAGCTTCAGCGCTGATAATGGCGGATGTTCCCTCCCTCAGACAACGCTTAACATATTCAGAGGAAAAAGCAATAATAAGTTGCACGTCATACAAATATATAAACACCCCACAAAAATGTCAAACTTTTTGGTCACCAAATTTATCTTCAGATTTGTATCCGTAGCACTCAAGTATTGTGAATGGTATAATTCTTTAGCATTTAATTATTGTACTAATACAAAGATGGAGCACCCCTGGTATTAATGGCTTCCCATATGCATGGGCACAAGTATTTATAAAAAAGATTTGATATACAACATTTGATTGACTATAATTGTTTTCTATTTTGTATAATAAAAAAAATATTTAAAATTATTAGGGGTAAATTAAGACATGCCAATCAAAATGTAATAAATCTATATTATTTTGTTAAATTACAGTATATCAATTTTTCTAAATTAGATGTATTAAGTTTTTGGTATAAGAGATTAAATAATTTATACAAGAAAAATTGGTAACTATTTTATGGATAGTCAAAATGTACAACAGTGTCCAATGGGCCTTTGGTCTTTTGGTGAAGTTGAATGAGTCTAAATGAGCTCACTAGGGATCAAGTCTTGCTGAGTGCAAGGTTTTCAACGTCATAAGGGATGAGATCGGGATTGAGCCCCAAGGTGAATTTGGGCGGACTGGATACCCCTCAGTACTTGGCTCTTAGGCCGAAGAGGTATCAGCCTATAGACTCGTGCTCCCATATCGGGTAGCAAAAATACTTTGTGGTGACCCCTCGTTGGGTTGGTTTGCTCACAAGCCTTCGTGCCTCTATTGGGCCGCCATGTTTGCAGGGTCTGAACCTCCATTGAAAAAAAGTACAAGACTTGATAAGTCCATCATTCTAATTCTATTTTAGATTTGCATCGACCATGTTCTAGAATAAAGAAATCATATATATTTGATAGTTCAGATCAATGGGTTTTAAGTATGTAAGCACTACTTCCTAAATATTTTGCGACTAAATCTTAGATTATTGAAAGTTTATCTTTTGTAATATAATTCTAATTTTAAATGCATGAAATTTCCATGATCTATGATAAATAAAATTGATGATTTATGAATTAGATTGTGTTTGATTTTTTTAT
>BSBK01009109.1:0-145000 GCA_027943335.1 Chamaecyparis obtusa
ACTCTGGGGTTGACAGGATAACAATGTTCACTCTATGAATGAAACATCAAAAAACTTTCATAGTCTACTTGGTTAAGAGATTTGACTATGTACAATGGTTAAATATGTAACAGCAGATGATCTGCCTTAAAAAAACTTCAGTTTGCATTTTACAGATCAATGTTCAGCTCATTCAAATATTTCTAATCAATATAAAACTTCAGATTCAATACTGTATCAACTTACTATCCATCGGTAATTACTCTCTATAGCTCGATAATTGTTCTGCAACTCGGTTCTTATTAACCAGTATGATCAAAATGCATGAAAACTTCTTCACGTGATAATTTTGCAATATCTTCTTCTTCCAGCTCTCTTCAATAATGAAATCAATGTCTCTTATATAGACAAGTAAATCATTTTCTTTCCTCCATCAGATTTTGCCGCTTATCATATTCATAGATTTTGCCTCTTTAAGCTTCCTCAGTTGATGTGTTAGTAACACGTTTCAATCTACTCCATTAGATCCTTTTTTATTTATGTTAGCCATCAATCTTCATAACAAACCTTATCTGTTACCTCGATTTCATACACTTTACAGCTCATCACTTTATTGGCTAAACTGATCATTTAATTCCTTTATGTTTTGCTTGGTTAACAAAGAAATGCATCAGTGAACACAAGCTCGGTTAACACTACGCTCGGTATACACTACACTTCATCAATGTATACTAAAATGCTTTATTTACCGACAACACTTCCTTGTGTCTTTCAACTCTATTCTTCATCATAGATGAATGCAACATAATAAAGTCAATTTCATCAAGTCATAGACTCGTCAACAAGTTACTCAGTGTATTCCTTATCTTCATCTGTCATATACATCTTCCTCATGTAGATATTATGTTCTTCATCTCTTTCACCTTCCTTTAGATGTTTCGGTATAGTAACTTACAAGATAAGTATTGTCAAGCTAGTTGACATCAATGACAACATAATACTGATTAATCATCTTGCATATCTAATCATCAACTCCTCAGTAATATTAAATTACAGATTCTTCATTTAGGTTCTAAATTAGTTGTAGTTCATCAACTTGACATGTATTTTTCCCTTCCACATTCTCTTCCTTGTCAATGTAGGAGGAACATCCTCCCTATTCTTCCTCTCACATTCCAACTACATCCCCTTTTCTCTCAACCCCTTCAACCAAGTCAATTGCATCCCTAGAATCTTTCACCTTTCAATCTCCACCCTAGGATCATGCCACCTAGGCTTGAGTCCTCAAAAAACCTATAAAAGGAGCCTTCTTCTTCCTTTGAGAGCCTAATAGCATTAGAAATTTTTCAAGAATTCAAGCATTCTAGTAATCAATCAATCATGTAATCAAGAACTCAAGCATATTTGTGAGCCATTTTCATAAGCATTTCATCCACCATAGTTGCATAATCAAGTTTTAAGGCTATTTTGCATACAAATAATCAAATCTCCAGACTTTGAGAGCATCTTGGGTAAAGGAGCTTCATTTGGAAATCTAAGAGCTCACCACATCCAAGAAATCAAGGTTAGGAGGACAATGGAGACAAGCTACATGAATAAAGGAAGGTAAAATCATTTGTTTTTTAATTCATTTAAATCCTTGTAATCTTCATTGTATTTTCTTTAGATTGATTTAATAGCTTTAATTAGTTAATATTTCATATCTAGTAGTTAGATATCTAAATTGCATACAATGCCGTAGCAGTATCTAATGCTCTCTCAATCTCACTCAATTTTGAATCATGTAAGGATACATCTGAGGGATTGATCTTCTCATTTGTAAGAAAGGTGGTAAAAAGTTGACAAGTTGGATGTGAGGAAGGGGCTTGGATAGGTGGAGGTGCATCCTTGTCAACTGCAATCTACTAAGGAGTTGTAGGTGGTACAAGAATATTATCCTATCTTTGTACACCCTGAGAACATGATCCAGTAGATGCTTATGAAACAATGTGGGTGACATGTGATGAGACCTTACCAAGAGGAATTCCAGTGACTACCTGTAAATCTTGATACGCACAAATATGATCACTAGATAAACATGTGCCCATACAATGCAAATGTTTCACCTTTGATAAAGCTGCAACCTTAAGGGGAGATGGTATGTCTTCTATCAGGTATGGATCATCACTGGAGGATGCATATCATGCATGTGTAGCAATGGTAGTACAAGAACGTAACATGCATCTCTTATAGTCATCAAATGACATCTCATTAACTTATTTCATGATACTCACAAGACTAGAAAACACATCCCTCCTAGTGTCATCTGATACCCTCTCTCTCATGTAGTTGTCATTTCCAAACCTTTTGGCTCAACCAAAAGGTTTGGACCCACCTTTGTCCACTTATTTGTGGGCGTAAGGGAATAAACTTGCATTAATCTATCTGATAAATTCCCCCTCCCCTTCCTAGCATGAACTGGAAAATCTATGTAATTCACCTCATCATGTAAATGAAATTCTACAAATAATTATTTGCAAAAATAGAGTGGAAGCTCATCCTTCTAGGGATACCTATGATGAGTAGCCAACTAGTGAGGATATATAAATGGTGAAACAAGGTCATTTTTGCACCTAGTAGCCATAAAACCTCTAACCTAAGCCTTGTTTGTGTAATGTGGAAACATGGTCTTCACCATTGCAGTAGAGAGCTCAAAGTCAATTTGTTTGTACTTCACAATGCCAATAACGCTGCGAGACAAAGAAGTGTAGAAAGTATCAAAGTTGATGCTATCATAGGGGTTGTATGATTCAACTATTTGAATCATATGGACCAACTCATCTCTAACACTTCACCCTATCCCTATTAGGGAGGGTGGTGGATGTCCCAATGGTATGATCAAGAACCTCGATCGCGTGAGTCAATCTAGCAATAGTTACAGTAAATATCTTCTCTTTGTCCTCTCAAGAAGAGGTAGATCTGTGTGTAGAGTGGGAACTTGCATCTCCCCTATAAACTAGCCTCTCCTGAAGATACATATGTTGCCCCACTACGAGATTTCATGTATGATAGATAAAATTTATGTGAAAGTATGTAGACATGTATATATAAATCTATGCACGTGCACACACATATGTACAATATTTTTAAAAGAAATCTAATTTAAAGTATCTACATTATGATCATATCCTTTGTGAAAAATAAATATGAACATGTTATGTACATTTAAGAAACATGACAAAAAAATGAATGATATTTGAAGTGTGGTTAACTAAGTTAACTAAGTTTGAACTAGGCTAACTAGGTTTGAAGTACATGGAACTTAACTAGGTTAACTATTAAAACTAATTTTGACTATGTTAACTAGGTTTGAAGTATGGTTAACTAGGTTAAATAATGCTAACTACATTAACTAAGGTTAACTAGGTTTGAAGTATGGCTAACTAGGAACTATCTATAGTTATTTTTTTATGTGACGTGTTCTTAATATTTTTCTAATGTTTCAAATGATCTTTTTTGTTACATTTTACTCTCTTTTTTGTAATGTTATCCTAATAATTTTCTAATATTTTCAAATTAAATTAAAAGGCAATCTAATTTAAAGCAATCTAAAGTTGCATGCACATTACATGATCATCTACTAAATCTGAAGACTATATACATGCACAAAATTTCTATGTACATTTAATCTAAACATGACAAAAAAAATGAATGATGTTTATAATTTAAGCATATTTATACGTGTGTATACACAAACCACATTTATAAAACTCATCAATAAAACATAAATGCATGGTTAATTACTCTAGGTTAACTAGGTTAACTAAATTTTACTAGGTTAGGTAGGTTTGAAGTATGGTTAATTAGGTTAATTATGTTTGACTAGGTTAACTAGGAACTAACTAGGTTTGTTCAAGTATAGTTAACTAGGTTAACTAAGTTTGACTAGGTTAACTAGGTTTGACTAGGTTAACTAGGTTTAAAGTATGGTTAACTAGGGTTAAAAGTAAATTTGACTAGGTTTGCAGTATGGTAAACTACATTGACTAAGTTTGACTAAGTTAACTAATTTAACTAAGGTTAACTAGGTTAACTACGGTTAACTAGGTCAACTAGGTTAAAAGTATAGTTAACCAAGGGTAACTATGTTAAGTAAGGCTAACTAAGTTTGACTAAGTTAACTAATGTCAACTAAGTTAACTGTGTTAACTTAGATTAATCAGATTAACTAGGTTTACTAAGTTAATTATATGTCATTTAACCAAAAAAAAATTGCATTACAAAGCATGTTAATTAATTTTAATAATCTAACATAACAAAATTATCCTAAAAAATATAAAATAAAATAATAAATACATATTAACCTAAAAATTTGAAAAAAATAGAAAAAAAAAAATTTAAAAACCTACCAACTCCTGCCAAAGATCTCCAAAATCACTCCATAATTCCCCGAAGTCGCTAGAATGAAAATGAGTCGCTCAATGTTCTTTGGGGTATATATAGTTTTTGATAGTTTTGGTCGAAACTGGTTTGCCATAACAGGTTTGGCTGAAACTACCTAAGCACATCCACACCAATTGGAGCCACGTGCACGCCATGTATATTGGGTTGAAACGGGTCTGGTCAAAACTGCCTTCGGTTGAAATGTGTCGATTGTCCTCTACTGCAACACAGCTTTGTACTTTTACCCAAATGCTAAAATATTAATATAGAGTTATTTAATGTTAAATATTAAATTAAATACCTATATTCATTAAATTATTTAATTATTAAAGTCTAAATATATTAATTGAATATTTAATTAATATTAAATCAAAATTTAAATTTAAATGCGCAATTAAGTAATGAATTACTTTGACTTTTACTTTCAATTCCTAGGTTGCATGTTTGAAAATCATGTTTTAGTTATTTATTTAATTAAATTAAAAATTGAATCATGCACTTTTGGATGTATAAAGTTTTGATAAAAATAAAGTTGAACTCAAATTAAGAGTTTAGTTATGCAAACTTTAGTACTGGAGTTGAAAGTTGAGTTAAGTGATATTTCTTTTTGAGTTGGAAATTTTTATTAAAACTAAAATTAAATCATGCAACTTAAATGCTCTTTATTAATAAATTAGAACTTTGACTTTAATTTATAAAATTCAATTATGCAAACTTAAAATTATTTAAAATTAAAATGAAGTAATATTATAAATTTTAGAGTAGAGTTCTTTTTTTTCCTAATTAAGGTTGCACTTTTCAAACCCTAGCTTCCTAGGTTTTCTATATTATACATTTAAGAGACCATTTGAGAGATTATTCAATTAGGTTTTGGAAGAATTCTCTCTCAGACGAATTTTGGGATTAAAGAATTTGTGTTATGAAAACTTTGGATTTGGATTTTAGAATTGGTCTTCTTATCTCTTTGAATTCAATTCTTCAATTTGATGTGGGGTTTTCAACCTTTATAATTATGAATTGAAAAGTGTATCTTCTTCGTGTCTGATTATTTTGTGTAATTATCAATTGTCTTCTTCAAAATTTAGATTTTGATAATTGGATCTCATTTGGGTAATTGTGTGGAAAGATTTGATAAAAAATCATCTTTGAAAGTTTGATTTTTCATGTGTGATTTCGAGATATGTGCTAAGAAAAGGCATCCCATGAATTTAGGGTTTTTAGAAATTACATATACCCTTAGGTTTTCTAAATTTGGTCTTTCATTGAATTATTGAATATTTCATTTAAAAATTTGTATATGCATGTAATATAACTTAGGTTTGTATGTCAAAACTAAATTTGTATGTCTTTAAATAAAATACACATATATGTATTTAATTAAAATATAGAATTGTATGTCAAAGAAAAAAGAGATATTTTTACATTTGCATGTCTTTAAATAAAAATACATATATATGCATGTAATTAAAATATAGAATTGCATGTCTTTGTGTGTGTGTGTGATATAGATTTTCATGTCAGAATATATATATATATATATATATATATATATATATATATATATATATATATATATATATATATATATATATATATATATATATATATATATATATATATATATATATATATATATATATATATATATATATATATATATATATATATATATATATATATATATATATATATATATATATATATATATATATATATATATATATATATATATATAATATTGTAGAATATATATATGCATGCCCTTCTTTTTTAAAAATAAATTAAAAAATATATTTTTCTTAAGAAAATAATTTTAAAATTAAAAAATAAAAAAATAAAAAGTGATTCTTTCCATGCCGATTCGGTCTCTTTTTAAAAAAATTATTTAACAATTAACAAAAAAAGATATTTTTGAAAATTTCATCTAACAGTTATTCTATTTTTAGAAATCGTATTTTTAGATGTGTGTGTGTGTGTAAAATACTAATAATAATTTTATTTGATGGGACTTTAAATGTGGATGTGTTTTATAGTTGGGGTTTTATTTTATGTTCATTTGTGACTACTTGTTGATTATGGGTAGAGTAATGCCTTACGAGGGGATTCTGACTTTTAAAACTTGAATTATTTTATGGATTTATACTTTTTAATCTTTGAGTTTATATTGTAGAAAGTTCATAACCATTTGACATCATGATTGGTTCATGTGTTGTGTGGGTGCATCTCTGGGTCATGCCATGTGATTTTTGAATCATCGATTATTTGACCTTGAGGGGTGACAAATGTTATTGTGGTGTTGAGATTTTATTTTCTTGGTCACCTTGTTTCTTTTGTTGTGATTGTTTTATGTTCTAAACGATGGCCTTTTTGGGTTATGTTTTACTCCATGTTTGGAGAGAGATGTTATGCTATTGATGATCATTGATATTGTGATATGAGAACTATGATTTTTGGTGATTATTTATTGAGATGACCATTATGGGGTGGATAGTTTGGATCCTGGTATAGGATGTGCTAGTTTTAATTATATGCTCCATACTTTACTTTGGTGACTTTCATGATTTAATTATCGATGACAAGTCTATTATGGTTTTAGCTTTGTCTTCTCTTTGTTTCTTTTTGTTGGAGCATTAGGGTAGGTTTTCTAGGATCATAGAGTAAAAGTGGCTTGTAATGGGTGTCGAGGCTCTAAAGTGGCTACCAAGATAACTCATTATAAGTTGATTAATAAGTGATAACTTAATAAATCTATTAGGAGATAAAAATTAATAAGATAGTCTGTGTTCCTCACCCATGGCTTGAGTGCTAGTACAAGCTAGGATTGGAGTGGGAGAAGATTCTTTCTCATCCAGAGGTGATGTTGAGGTCTGGCATAGTTGGTATCCTTGTCTGTACAAAAGGATTATCGATACTACATATGGTCACTTGGGGGATGGGGTCCAAAGAGGCTTCTAGGGTAACACAAGGGTTAGACATATGTGATGACACTTCCCTATATGTTTTCTAGGTTCCTACATTGTGTTTGGTACACCATATTTTTATCTGGATCATTAATACTTGATAACCTTATAACCATTTTACCCTTTTATCTAGTGTACCTTTTCATTAGTCTTTCTTTCTTTTGGATGTTTTTTTGTTGAGGTTTGATGTTTATCTCCTTAGCACGATGGGGTGGACCTCTAGATTCCATGTGGTCAGGTGGTAGTAATTATTTTTACCATTGAGATCCAATGTTCATGTTCTTAAGTTTGGATGATCCCAGTTGATACTTCTCTATCTTTTTATTCATTATTAGAGACTTTATTATTATCTTCATGAGATTTATATATTGTATTCTATGATGTATTGACTTGATACATCATTCAAGAGATGTATATATGTACTTGTGTTCTATTAGTGACTTGATTCATTATTAAGATCCCTATGACATGTGCAGTTGAATTTATATTATTTATGTATACCATGATGTATTAGTTGTCTTATTGTATGTGCCTTTTCTTACATTGATGTAATGAATGTATCTTATTATTCAGTTGTACATTGTATATGTGTAATCTTTTTATTATGACTAGGAGTTGGTTCATATTTCAGTTTGTGTTTTAAAAAAAATGTAAGATATATCATTTGATTCGGATTGGTTGATCTTAGTTAATGTTGTTAAGTAACCTCATTTTGGAATATTTGGGAATGTTAACTAAGTTTATGCACTTTAGTATAATGTCTTAACTTATGTTTGTACTTTCTTCCACATTTGCAATGTTTAATGTTTAAGAAAATAAATTATTTCATCAACATTATGACTAGTTAGGTTAAATTCTCATTGGTTCCCAGATGGGGTGTTACATATGGTATCAAAGCATGAGTTTCTTGTAGTTAAACTTGAAATAAACATAGATACATAACCCTTTTGTATTTGAGAACCATTGATTGCAACTAAACATTTATGTCTTTGTTTTCTCTTAGCTTCTTTGAGATGGTTCTTGGTTTGTTGGTTGTCATTGGTAACATGACTACTGAGGCTCAATCCATTACTATTACCTATGTTACAACATTGTGATATCTAGTTAGATTTTTTTCTCATGAAGTTATCAATTATCTATGTGAGTTCTTTATTGCAAGTTAGTAGTTAGCTTGCTTATTGTGTACCTTGTGTTGTTTATGTGGGTGTTGTAATCAGATGTGAAAAGATAGAAACTAGGAAATAATTCGTAATGCTTACATGTGCATTTAAATGCATTTTGCACAATTTGAGATAATATATATCATTTACTATATATTTATAAGATTAGGATGTATATTTTATCATAGTACGTCAATTGGGTCAAGGACCTAAGTCTCCAATTGAACTATGCATTGTATTCATATGATAACTATCGTATCTTATAACCTACTTGTAGTATTTTTCTAAAATTATTCAGTTACATTTTCACTAGATTCATCCTACCTTATCAATTGTCTATTGTATTTAGGTACATTCTCTAACACATCCAAGATGTTTTATTCTTGGGTGTCGTGAGGTCATTGTACTCCCTTAAGTTTGGTTGATACTAGTCATTATGTTATGTAAACTATTTTATGATTGATAATTTATTTTAGTTATTGATGATTTGTCTGTGTTGTGTGGGATAGCATTGAATTTTTTAACTTTATTATTTATGGATTATTCACCTAACTCTCTTTTCACTACCTATTTTGTGGCACTGGTTGATGAACTACAACTCATTGAATATTTGAGATGAATTGAAGAACTATGATTAGAGATCACCGAGTACTAAATTGATATGTAAGATGATTAAATGAGTCAATATGTTGTCATTGATGTCAACTAGTCTTGACAATTCTTATCATGTTAGTTACAAACATCTAAGCATCTTTTGAAGAAGAAAAGATGAAGAACAGAGATATCTACATAAGGAAAAGATGAATATGATAGAGAAGGGAAACGTAAACATTGGGTAACTTATTTGATGAGGCTATGACTATATATTGTTGACTTGAGCATGTTACATTAATCTATCTTGAAGAAGAGATTTAAAATTGAACAAGTCAATGTGGTCGGTAATTAAAGATTTTTGTATACACCGAGCTAGTGCAATGTATACCGAGTGATAGTATTAACCGAGCTAGTCTAACAAGTTATCACCAACGCATTTCTGTATTAACCAAGTATGGATGAAACATTAAATGCTAAGTTCAGGTGACTGAATATGAGTAGCTGGATATTGTTATGATTTCAAGGTTAAGGATGAAATTTTTTATGAGACCCACAGCTGACAAAATTTGAAGATAATCTAAAGGATGAGATTGAAACATGTTATGAACACATCTACCGAGGAAGGTTTAAGCAGAAAAATGGATGGAGATTAAGCAGAAAAATCTAATAGTTGATAAGAAAATGTTTTACCTATCTATATAAGAGATATGAGTTTCACTGTTGAAACTATGTCGAAAGAAGGAGACTACAAAGAATTCACATGAAGACTTTTTCATGCATGCCTGATCAAATTGGTTATTGAAGAACCGAGCTACAAAGTTTTACTGAGCATTAGAGAATCATTTACCGAGTGAAAGTAAGTTGAAATATTGAAGGAAGTTAATTGTTTAATGATTAGAGGATTATCTCTAAGGGTTTAGCATAGATCTGAATATCTACAATTGAGTTGTAATTGAGTCAGATCATTACTGTATCAGTTTAACCATTGATTTAGAAAATCTCTTAACCGAGTGGACTTCACAGTCTTATGTTCTACCCTATGACATTCTATTAAATGTAAGGTGTTATCTTGTTGAACCCATAGTGAATGTTGGTCAAAATTTATCAGTTAGTGATAAATCCTCTAACAAGGTCACACTTAATAGTGTGTATTGTAACCTTTGACAAGGTTGGCTCTTCACCGAGCTCACTTCAGAAGAGTGAATTATTTTGGGTTACTGGTCCCAGGTGGTTTTTCCCTTAACAAGGTTTCCACGTTAAATCATTGTGTTATGTGTTACTTATTATGATTGTTTTTTTATCATACTTTTCATATTGCATAATTGATTTAGTCGGTAATCACATTTGGATATTTTCTAGTAATCGGTAAAGTACACAGATAGATTTAAATTATATGTTACCAAGCTACATATTTTGGTTGGATTATTTTGTGAGGTACATCTTTGTATTTGGGACTGTAGGATAATTGATCTAATTGATTCACCCCCCTCTCAGTTATTCTAACAATTGGTATCATAGCATATTGGTTGCTTGGAAGAAAGTTTTAAGGACTTGAGTAGAAAGATCACAAGATGTATAAGAGGCAAGTTCTGAAGCTAAACAAGGACAACTTTACTACATGGAAAAGCCATATGAGACTTCACATATATATAATTGGAGATTTTGTAATACACATACTGGAAAATGGCTACATAAAACCAATTGTTGGACCTCTAACTCCTGATCAACTGAAAGATCGACATGAACACAACATTACTATGATAGAAATTTTTGTTGCTCTATTTGATGCTAAATTTGAGGATGTCAAAGATTGCACTACAATGAAGTAGATGCGGGACAAACTTTCTCTAGTTCATGGTGGTGATGTGAATGTGATGAGATCTAGAGATGAAAGCTTAAGATGTCATTTTGATGACATGAAGATGAAGGAAGGAGAGAACATCACACAATACTCAAACTGAATCAAAGAGGTAGTCAATGCTATCCGAGGAGCTAGAGGAATTATTGATGAAGAAACTATGATAAGTAAGATACTGAGAACCTTGTTGCCTATCTATGCAATCAGAATATCTTCTATTCATGAAATGAGGTCTACACCTAATAGCACTCTAACTCTTGATAGTCTAATTGGAAAGTTAACAACTTTTGAGCTGAATAATTTTGATAATAGTGTTGTACCAAGTGTTGAATCTGCATTTATGTCAACTCTTAATATTGGTAAATCTAGCAGTAAGCATAATATAAGGAATGAAAGTGATAGTAACACTGATGATGAGCTTGATGAACTTGGAGCACTAATGGCTCGGAGACTATAGAAAGGTAAAGAAACATATAAGGGAAAGTTACCTTTATCTTGTTTTAATTGTAAAAAATTTGGCCATATTGCTGCTAGGTGTCCTAACAGGAAAGAAGAAGACAAAGACTGAGTTGGTGATGGAAAATTTGGTAGATGAAATAACAATTGATCATAATAAAGGAAACCGACAGTACAACAAAGACAACCAAGATTATAGAGACAAAGGTAAGAAGGCTTGTTACTTAGTTGATGATGATGATGACAATGATGATGACACTGATAGTGGGACAGATGATGATGTTGAGGTAGTATTTGTTGCAATGAAAGATGATTCAAAAGAAGAGGAAAGGTATGTAGAAACAAAACTTATCTCTAAAGTTAGTAAGAATGATACTTGGATCATAGATAGTGGTTGTACACATCACATGACTGGTGATGAAGATAAATTTGAACATCTTGAGCATTATAATGGAGGGTCAGTAAAAATGGGAAATGATACACCATGTATGGTAAAAGGAAAAGGATCAATCTTGTTGAATGATATAATTAGATGTGATAATGCATACTGGGTAAAAGGACTTAACTATAATTTTTTGAGTGTAGCACAGTTGAATAACTCAAGTCACCAAGTTGCATTTGAGAGCAAGAAGGTGAAAACCTATGATGAAAATGCAACACTTATTGGCACTGGAGGACAATCAAAAGGTAATTTGTTCTATCTTGACAATGCTGAGACTTCTTGTTTACTAGTGAAAAATGAAGATACATGGTTATGGCATAATAGGTTATGTCATGTAAATTTTGATAACATGATTAAGATCAATAGAAAGAAAAAATTTAGGGGGTTGTCTAAACTTGCAAAACCTGATCATGTTATGTGCCATTAATGTCAGAAAGGAAAGATGACTAAATCTAGTTTCAAAAGTAAGCACTATTCATCTAAAGAAATTTTGGAGTTGGTTCACACCGACTTATGTGGTCCTATGAGAACTAAAAGCTACTATGGTGATAGATACTTTTATTTGTTGATGACTATACTAGATTGATGAATGTTATGTTCTTAAAAGAAAAAGATGAGGCATTCAAATTGTTTAAATGGTATAAAGGTAAAGTTGAAAAAGAAACCATCAAAGTATTGAAATGCTTAAGGTATGATAGAGGAGGTGAGTTTATTTTTGATGAATTCACTAACTATTGTAATGAGCATGGAATCAAAAGGCAATTTTCTACACCGAGAACACCACAACATAATGGAATTGTTGAAAGAAGGAACCAATCAATTGTTGATTATGCTAGAACCTTGATGATTGAGAAAATTGTTGCACAAATGTATTGGAGAGAAGTAGTTAGCACTGCAATATATGTCCTTAACCGAGTTCAACTGAAGAAAGACTCAAACAAGATACCTTATGAGTTATTGTTTGAATACACACCGAGTGTAAGTTATTTCAGAATCTTTAGTAGCAAGTGTTATATTTTGAAAGATGATAGGAATGGTAAATTTGACTCCAAAGGTGATAAAAGGTTTATTCTTAGGTTACTCTACTAATATTAAAGCTTATAAATGTTTGAATAAGGTTACTAATAAGATGATTGAAAGTGCTAATGTAAGAGTTGATGAGTTTGCTGAAAAGAATGATTTAGAAAGCATGAAGGAACTGGAGGACTATAGTAGGTTTACTTATGTTGAAGATCCATAATATCTATTGAAGCCATAGGTAGACTCTACTGAGCTTCAGGAAAATGCTACCGACGATCAACAAATGCAAACTGAGAATCAGGAAGAATCTACCAAGCAGGGAACCTACACTAAATGATGAATAGAGGAGAGAACAAGTGCTAACAAAATTTGTTAGAGGACACCATCCAGAGAATCAAATCATTGGAGATAAGCAAGATGGCATGATTACCCAAAGTAAGTTAAGACAAAACACATGCTTAGTTTGTGTTTGAACCAAAGAATGTTAGGGATGCACTTGAAAATGAGGAATGGATAAAGGATATGAATGAAGAAATTGAAAAAATTTAAAATAATAAGACATGGACATTGGTACCTAGACCGAAAGATAAAAATGTTATTGGTACTAAGTGGATTTTCAAGAATAAGTTGAATGAGAATGGAGAAGTTACAAGGAAAGACTTGTTTACAAGGGATATACACAAGAAGGTATAGATTATGGAGAAACCTTTGCACCTATTACAAACCTTGAAGGAGTTTAGATACTACTTGCTTATGTTGCACATAAGGGACTCGAGGTATATCAAATGGATGCGAAATCAACTTTTCTGAATGGAATTCTTGAAGAGGAGGTCTACATAGAATAGCCAGAAGGGTTTGTTGATCCAAATTAGAAAGACATGGTATGTAGACTGCACAAAGCTTTATATGGACTGAAACAAGCACCGAGGGCATGGTATGAAAGACTACATGCTTATCTTATCAATATTGGCTTTGTAAGAACTAGTGAAAATAGTAACATGTATATGAAAGGAGATTCTGATGATAACATTTTGATTGCTGCAATATTTGTTGATGATATAATCTTTGGTGGACAAGATCATATTTGCAAACCTTTTGCTGATGAAATGAGAAAGGAATTTGAGATGTCAATGTTTGGAGAGA
The DNA here is from genome assembly GCA_027943335.1 of Chamaecyparis obtusa. NCBI lineage: Eukaryota > Viridiplantae > Streptophyta > Pinopsida > Cupressales > Cupressaceae > Chamaecyparis > Chamaecyparis obtusa. Next base: position 14,035 of record BSBK01009109.1, read on the forward strand.
TTAAATTCTTTCTAGGATTGCAAATTATACAACAGAATGATGGGATTTTCATCACACAATCAAAATACATTAAAGAAGTATTGAAAACTTTTGGCATGGAGGATGTTAAACTAGTAGGAACACCGATGGTCACTAGATGTAAATTGATAAAGGATGATGAATCTATAGAGGTCAATCAAATACTGTATCGATCTATGATTGGGAAACTGATGTATGTTATACACAGTAGGCCTGATATTGCACAAGCAGTTGGGATTGTGGCAAGATTTTCTACCAATCCTAAAGATTCACATATGGTTATAGTTAAAAGAATTATGAGATACTTGAAGAAGATTGAATAATATGGTTTATGGTATTCTAAGGAAGGCAAATTTGAACTGATAGTTTACATCGATGCATATTGGGATGGAAACATAGATGACTGGAAGAGCACAACCGGTGGAGCATTATTTTTAAGAGATAGGCTTGTGACTTGGATAAGCAAGAAACAAGCATGTATCTCTCAGTCTACTGCTGAAGTAGAGTATGTTGTTGTTGCTGCAAACTATTCTAATATTGCTTGGATTAGACAAGTATTGGAAGGAATGAATGAGGTAATCACTGAGCTGGTGATTATATATTGTGATAACACTAGTGCTATAAAAATTTCAAAGAATCCTATGATGAATTCTAAAATAAAGCACATATCTATCAAGTATTACTACTTGAGGGAACAAGTTCAAGAGAAGCAAGTGAAACTGGAATTTGTAACATCTAAGGAACAACTTGTTGATAGCTTTACTAAACCATTACCCAAGGACACATTTAAATATTTAAGGACTAGACTATTAATATGATTTAGAACAATAGAGAGGGGGGTGAATTAGTTGTTCTTAGGTCTAGATGTATAAAACAAAATTCAAAACTTTTCAACAAATCAGATCTAATAACCAACAGTTACTCGGTCATCATTGATTGTCTAATAGAAACATATAACATTGCAGTCCACTACCCAACTGTATCTAACTTGTAGAACATGGAAATGTTTAAACCAAAACATTCACACAAGCATTGACACTAGGATTTATAGTGGAAACCCAATCTGGGAAAAACCACTTTGTAACATGCTACTATTATTTTCACTCTTCTGAAGTGAGCTCGGTTAAAAGAAAACCCTATCAAAGGTTACAATACACACTGTTAGATGTGACCCTGTTAAAGGATTTCAATCACTCAGTTAGAAGTGAGCCTTGTTATAGGACTTACATTCACTACATTAGAATGCAACCTTGTTCAAAGGATTTAAACATATGACTATTAGGTCAACCTCTGTTAAAAGGATTTTGACTGTTACAATGGTTAGAAAGTAGCAATAGTATAGATCTGAAAAACATACAACTCACTTTGCAAATATCCGATCCAATTCTGTACACAAATGTTGGTTTATTGACTTTGAACCTTTGCCATCTCCATCACTAATCTACTCAGAACTTTCCTTCAAGCAATCACCACACTTCTCCTTCAGCCTTTTCTGCTTATATGGTCAATAAAATCTACTGATCTTCTAGCATCCTCTTTTCACCTATGCACACACATACCTAATGCTTAGGTTCCCTTAATACTTCCTCAATTAGTTTAACTCATCTGTTGCCGCTTAATCTCCTTCGTAGATCTTAGGGTTAGGTTAGATTCATTGAATCTACCTTCTTTATATTCTTCATCTTCTTTTCTAGAAACATCTCAAATCTCTTAAAGATTTACAATAAAAACATTTTATAGTGCATTCAATGCTTTCATACAATCAATAAATAAAGTCAACATGTTTTACATAATCCAAGAATTCAACAATGTCAGATGCAAATCTAAATTCCCTTCAAATATAAAAATACTGATGCTTGGTCAATACTGTGTTCAACTTCTCGGTCTTCACTTAGAAAGCTCAGTCAATACTAAAAATTGTTTTCTCGGCTAACACTGTCTTCTTCAGCAATTAACTGATATTCAGTCAACACTAAAATTTTCTCGGCATACACTAACTCGGTCGACACTAACATCACTCGGCTTAAACATGATTTCTTCACTTTTGCTCGGTTAAGCCTACCAGTTTAGTCTTCATTCTTACTAAGATAAACAATACATTGTCTCATCATTGTGCAACATAATCAAGTACTCTTTGTAGTATCAAGATAACTCAACCTTTCCTTAGGTGCTATTGTTACCATCCTTGCTTTCCCTTCTTCACAACAATACAATAGATATAGTACTTTCCTAAGTAGCAACAGTCTTACTAGTTAAGATTTGACATCAATGACAACACAACAATTGCTTCAATTGCAGTTTCCAACATTCTCCCTCTTTGGCATTGATGGAAACACCATATGATATCACCTAAATAACACATGGATTACCAACCAATCCAAAAAATTATCTATCCATCAAAAATATTTGTAATATCCTTAGCTTCATTCTGATTCAAAATCTATTAGCCTCACTTCTGTGACCATCTAGAAATATCCAAATCTCCCTCAATCTTGATCCTTCATCTCTATTTATCTTTCTTAGGTTATGATTCATTTCAATTTCATTTGTTATTTTATCATCTCAGTTCATCTCCCTCTTTGACAAAAATGCCAAAGAAGTAACTAAAATATACATCCATCAGATGTAGATATCATCTATGCAGTTTAGTGTTTCTCCCTCTGTCATCTTACTTATGACTGATTCTTTGTATTTTCCCTTCTTTTCACAACTCTAGGCCAGTCCTAAAGTGTGACAATTTTCTACATCAATTTGTCAAATATTCTATTGTAGCATATTTGATGCAGTGCTCCTAGCTTGACTAGGCAGCCTCAATTAGGGGAAGGACCCCTAATTGACTTCTCAAATACTCATGTGCTTCTTTAGGTAAAGATTTAGTGAATATGTTTGTTAATTGCTCTTTTGTATTCACATATTCCATGCAGACTTCTTTATCTTGTACCAATTTTCTCAAGTAGTGATACTTGATTGCTATGTGCTTGGTCTTTGTATGCATCACTGGATTCTTAGAAATGTTGATAGCACTTGTATTGTCACAGAAAATAACAACAAGTTCAATGATTTCTTCTTTCATTCCTACCAACAATTGCTTTATCCATACCAAATTTGAACAGTTCACTGCAACAGCAACATACTCGGCTTCAGCAGTAGATTGGGAAATACAATTTTGTTTCTTGCTTGTCCAGGAGACTAATCTCTATCCAAGAAAGAAAGCTCCACCACTAGTACTCTTTTTGTCATCTACATTTCCTACCCAATCAGCATCTGTATATACTCTCAGTTCAAATCTTTCATCCTTCTTGTAATATAGCCCATAGTGAGCAGTCCCTTTCAAGTATCTCATTATTCTCTTCATAGCCATCATGTGTGTTTCCTTAGGATTGGCAGAGAATCTTGCCACAATTCCAACAGCTGGTGCAATATTTGGTCTACTATGTACAACATACTACAATTTTCCAATCATAGATCTTTACAAAGTCTGGTTCACTTCTACAGCATCATCATTCTTAAACAACTTTTGTCCAGTAGCCATAGGAGTACTCACTGGTCTAGAATCTTCCATCCCAAAAGTTTTAAGAATCTCATTAACATACTTAGACTATGTAATGAAAATTCCTTTCTTCATCTGATATACTTGTAAACCAACAAAGAATTTGATCTCACCAAACATGCTCATTTCAAATTCAATTTTCTTTTCATTTGAAAATCTTTTACACAAAGCATCTTGTCCACCAAAAATAATATCATCAACAAAAAAAATTTCCAACAAGATTCCTTTACCTTCTTCATCTTTCACGTATAGATTGCTTATGTCATTTGTTCTTGAAAATCCAATCTGTATCAAGTAGTTATGTAATCTCTCATACCATTCTCTAGGAGCTTGTTTCAATCCATATAGTGCTTTGTTCAGTTTGCATAACATGTGTCTTCTATTTGGATCAATAAAACCTTCTAGTTGTTCAATGTAAACTTCTTCTTCTAGTATACCATTTAAAAATGCAAACTTAACATCCATTTGATATACCTTTAAATCTTTATAAGTAGCATATGCAAGCAGAGTTCATACTCCTTCCAATCTAGCTACAAGGGCAAATGTCTCCCCATAATCTATTCCTTCTTCTTATGTGTAGCCTTTGCATACTAGTCTAGCTTTGTTTCTAGTGATTTCACCATGTTCATTCAAATTATTCCAGAACACCCACTTTGTTCCAATAACATTTTTTTTTCAGGTCTTGGCACCAGAGTCCAAGTATCATTCTTCTCTATCTGGTCTATCTCTTCATTCATTTCTTGTATCCAGTATTCATTTTCTAATGCCTCCCTTGTTGTCTTAGGCTCAAATTCACACAGTAAACATGTCAGATCCTTTGTCTTATTTTTGGTCAAAACTCCAGTATCTTTGTCTCCAATTATCTATTCAGGCTTGTGATGTCTTCTTACATATTTTTCCAAAACAGGTTCAGCTCTACTTTTCTCTCATTCATCAGGTTCCCCAACAAGATTGTCAGATTCAGCTTCTGAATGCTCGGCAACCTCTTCCTGATACTCGGTAGCATCTTCATGTCACTCGGCATGTTCTTGTTCTCTCTTGGCACTATTTTCCTAATGCTCGGCAGCATCTTCCTGTCGCTCGGCATTGCTTACCCGAGACTCGGCATCAAGTGAAATTCTATCACTTGCCTCTTCTTCTTCTATATACACAAAATATCTATAATCTTTTTGTTCTCTTTTACTACCAGCTTCATTTCTTTATTCATACTGATCAATTTTGACATTCACACTTTCCACAATTTTGTTAGTGTTAGAGTTCAAACACTTATAAGCTTTACTTTTTGTGGAATACCCTAGGAATATGCCTTCATCACTTTTAGCATCAAACTTTCCATTCCTATTGTCTTTTAGTATGTAGCACTTACTTCCAAAGATTCTAAAATATTTAACACTCGGTGCATACCCATGCCATAACTCATAAGGTGTCAGATTTGTACCTTTCTTGATCTATATCCGGTTAAGAGTGTAGATAGCTATACTTATAGCTTATTTCCAGTATGTATGTGCCACATTATTTTCAATCAACAATGTTCTTGCACAATCCAAGATAGATATGTTCATTCTCTCTGCTATACCATTCTGTGGAGGTGCTCTAGGTGCAGACATCTATCTTTTGATCCCTCTATCATTGCAAAATAGATTGAATTCATTTGATGTAAATTCTCCACCTCGGTTAGATCTAAGACATTTCAGGTTCCTACCTATCTCCTTCTCAACCTTAGCCAAATACCACTTAAACAATTGAAATGCATCAAATTTTTCTTTTAAAAACATTACATGCATCATCCTGCTATGATCATCAACAAACAAAATAAAATATCTAGCACCACAGTAGCTTTGTACACCCATAGGTCCACAAAGGTCAGTATGAACCAAATCTAAAATATTTTCATAATTAAAGGTTTTTCACTTGAAACTTGACTTTGTCATTTTTCCTAACTGACATTCCTTTCACATCACATTCTCAAGTTTCTTCAATCTAGGTAGACCTCTTACTTTCTTATTCTTACTTATTTCTACCAGATTATCAAAGTTAACATGACACAACCTCTTATGCCATAACCAAATATCATCAAGTTATGCAACCATACATGTTTCTTCAAATAGGTCAAGATAGAACAAATTACCTCTAGTATGTTCTCCACTTTCTAATTAGTTCACCAGTTGTATCAAATATTTTAGCCTTCTTGTGATGAAATTCCACTTAGTAACCAATACTATTAAGTTGTGCAACACTTAGCAGATTATAGTTTAGACCCTCAACCCAATATGCATTTTCACAAGAGATCTTATCAGTCAACTTAATCAATCATTTTCCTCTAAGAGGACATGGTGCATCATTACCAAATTTTACACTTTTACCTCTATAATGATGTGATGTGAACAACCACTATCAATAATCCATTTATCATTCTTATTCATATAGGAAATCAATGTAGTTTTCTCATCCTCATCAGACTCATCTTTCATTGCAACATAGACTACCTCAATTTCAAGATCATCACTATCAGTGTCAGTTTCTTCTTCAGCAATGTAACAAGGATTTCTTACCTTTTCCTTTGTAGTCTTTGTACCTTCGGTAGCTTTTGTCATCTCTTATGTCTTTGTGTTTTTTGTATCTTTCTTCATCCTTATCATTCGTATCAGGACATCTAGCAACTATATGACCAACTTTATTACATGCCAAACATATAATAGGGAGTTTACCTTTATACTTTATGTTTCCCCTTCTCAGTCTTCTAGCCATAAGAACTTCTAGATCATCAAGTTCTTCATCAGAAGTGTCACTGCCACTTTCACTTTCACTTTCACTTTCACTGATGCATCTTTCTTTTTCTTTCTTTAGCTTGTTCAAAACTAATTGGGACTTAAAAGCAAATTCAACATTACCAATATTACCAACAGTGAAGTTATCATAATTAGAGAGTTCAAAAGCAGTCAGCTTGCCAACCAAACTTTCCAAAGTAAGTACATTTGCAAGGTTACATCTAGATTCCTGAATAGCTGAGATCTTAATAGCATATATAGGACGCAAAGTTCTTAGTACTTTTCTAATTATATTTTCATTATCAATAGTTCCATTTGCTCCTCTAATAACATTCACAACTTCTTTTATTCTACCACAATATTGTGCAATATTCTCACCTTCTTGCATTCTCATTTCATCAAACTTACCTCTGAGACTCTCGGCTTTAGCTTTTAGTACATTTATGTCACCGCCATAGATTTTTGCAAGAGTGTCCCACATCTCCTTAGCACTTGTGCAATCCTTAATGTCCTCAAATTTGGGATAGCTTAGGGCAGATGCAATTTCCAGCATTGCCTGATTATGTTCTTGCTTAGCTCTCATTTCCTCAGCAGTCAAAGGTGTGATAGGTGAGACATAGTCATTCTCAATATAGTACTTTAAAGAATCACCAATACCATCCAGATGCAGCTTCATCAAGCTTTTCCATGCAAGAAATTTTTCCTTATTCAGCTTAGGTACCTCCTTCTTATACATCCTGATCATTTGCTTCAAGTCCCTTTAAACTTGTTTTCTGTAAACACCAATATTAAGCAACACAGCTCTGATACCAATTGTTAATATGATTTAGAAAAATAGAGAGGGGGGGTGAATTAGTTGTTCTCGAGTCTAGATGTATAAAACAAACTTCAAAACTTTTCAATAAATTAGATCTAATAACCAATAGTTACTCGATCATCACTGATTGTCTAATAGAAACATATAACATTGCAGTCCACTACCCAATTGTATCTAACTTGTAAAACAAAAAAATGTTTAAACCAAAACATTCACACAAGCATTGACACTAGGATTTATAGTGGAAACCCAATCTGGGAAAAACCACTTTGTAACATGCTACTATTATTTTCACTCTTCTGAAGTGAGCTCGGTTAAAAGCCAACCCTGTCAAAGGTTACAGTACACACTATTAGGTGTGACCCTATTAAAGAATTTCAATCACTCTATTAGAAGTGAGCCTTGTTATAGGACTTACATACACTCCATTAGAATGCAACCTTGTTCAGAGGATTTAAACATATGACTATTAGGTCAACCTCTGTTAAAAGGAATTTGACTGTTACAATGGTTAGAAAGTAGCAACAGTATTGATCTAAAAAACATACAACTCACTTTGCAAATATCAGATCCAATTCCGTACACAAATGTTGGTTTATTGACTTTGAACCTTTTCCATCTCCATCACTGATCTGCTCGAAACTTTCCTTCAAGCAATCACCACACTTCTCCTTCAACCTTTTCTGCTTATATAGTCAATAAAATCTATTGATCTTCCAGCATCCTCTATTCACCTATGCACACACATACCTAATGCTTAGGTTGTTGGAAGTATAAGTGGGAAAGTAATACTGAGAGGGGGGGTGAATCAGATATTACCTACTTTTATCCTTTGATCTGATAAAACTTTATGCTTGACAAAAACAAAACTTGATCATAGTAAGAAACAAAACATATAAAGCAGCATACATGAAATTACTCATAACACCATGATTTTGGTAACCCAGAAATCCTTGAAAGGTAAAACTGGGGTGGGGATGACACCCAGCAATCTTCACTACTATAGTAATAAGTTTTTTCAGTTAAGGCTTACAAAATGTGATCAAATCATGATCTACCCTATGAAAGGTTTGCTCTGTTAAAAGCTAAAAGACTTGTATAGTCTACCTTGTTAAAGGATTTATAAACTTACAATAAAGAAAGCACTCGGTAAAGAGATTTACAAAAAGTCTGCTAAGACTACTTGGTTAAGAGATTTATCCTGATACACTGGTCAAAATGTCTCAGTACCTGATCTTTTGGTTTGCATCAATATGCAGATTATAGATCTCCTCTTTTCTTTATATTTTGATCTCTTCTATGTGATCTTTTCTTAATTCTGTCCTTTCACTGCTTAGCTCAGTCACTGAACTCTTTCTGAATACTTTTCTATTTTGAATATAATTCTCTGATCATTTTCTCATACTAATTCAATCTTATCTCTCTGATTCACACACACTTATCTCTAATCTAGATCTTTCCCTTATATAACAACAAAAATGTTTTACCATTTCAAGATCTATATATGGTCCAGATTTATTTCTATTACCGCCTAAACTATACAATTTTCTTATTGGCTCTAGGTTTTACATAGGGATCAATGATAATAATATGGATGCATAATTACCTCCGTAATTACCTTAATAGACAAAATACAAAACATTATTATCACCAAAAATGGTTTACCTCGATCATTGTGCCATTCCAAACTTGTATGTCAATTCTGGCTAACTCACCAAAAGTTATTCCTGGCACTCGGCATCAACTGTACTCAGCATCGGTTGAACTTCTCTATCACTCAGTAATCATTGATATATGTAACTTGTCAATAACTATACTCTCGGCATATTACAAACATATAGTGACCATGACTTTACTCGGCAGTACTACTACTTGGTAAGTATACAATACAAAACTCAGCCTTTGCAAAATGACTCAGTTGTAGTGATGACTGACCATCATTGCCTAGATAAATGACTAAGTGTGAAACACTAATGGTCAACAAAAACTATAGAGATCTACATAGGTTCCCTTAATACTTCCTCAATTAGGTTAACTCATCTTTTGCTGCTTAATCTCCTTCGTAGATCTTAGGGTTAGGTCAGATTCATTGAATCTACCCGCTTTATGTTCTTTGTCTTCTTTTCTAGAAACATCTCAAATCTCTTAAAGATTTACAACAAAAACATTTTACAGTGCATTCAATGCTTTCATACAATCAATAAATAAAGTCAACACATTTTCCATAATCCAAGAATTCAACAATGTCAGCTGCAAATCTGAATTCCCTTCAAATTTAAAAATACTAATGCTCGGTCAATACTATGTTCAACTTCTCAGTCTTCACTTAGAAAGCTCAGTCAATACTAAAAATTGTTTCCTCGGCTAACACTGTCTTCCTCGACAATTAACTAATGTTCGGTCAACACTAAAATTTGCTCGGCATACACTAACTCGGTCAACACTAACATCACTCGTCTTAAACATGATTTCTTCACTTTTACTCAGTTAAGCCTACCAGTTTAGTCTTCATTCTTACTAAGATAAACAATACATTGTCTCATCATTGTGCAACATAATCAAGTACTCTTTGTAGTATCAAGATAACTCAACCTTTCCTTAGGTGCTATTGTTACCATCCTTGCTTTCCCTTCTTCACAACAATACAATAGATATAGTACTTTCCTAAGTAGCAACAGTCTTACCAGTTAAGATTTGACATCAATGACAATGCAACAATTGCTTCAATTGTAGTTTCCAACATAGACTTGGGGTTCCTCCCCTATCTATCAATCACTGGGGTGATAAAGAGGTTGCATCAACTTATACTTCTCAGAAGATCATTCATGTTGATACACATAGCTCACACTTTGGATTTTGCCTAAGGTTGTGAAAGATTGTAAAGACTAAAACATAAATTTGTTTATCTGTACACTGAAGGTATCTGATAGAATAATATACACCAAACAACAGAGAACTACTTGGCTATTTAGAGATATTTTATGTTTTCTTTGGCATTGTTTTCAAAGGGAGAGAGAATTGTAAATGAAAATGTAATGAAACATCAAAAGGAGAGAGATCAAAGAAAGGGAGAGTTTGAATATTTGTTTCTAAGAAAAGAATCTGAGAACTAAAAGATGAAATTCATAAGGAGAGCCTACATGTAATGCTATTATGTTTTTTAGTGATTAAACATATTAAATATCAAGCTAGGGAGAGCTTACCGAGCTACAGCATTTACTTGCATAGTTTTAGAATACATGTTTGGTATGGGTATGGAATATTTTCATATTTCTTGTGTTGCCATCAATTCCAAAGGGAGAGATTGATGAGCTACAATTGATTGAATATCTGAGATGAACTGAAGAACTGTGATTAGAGATCACCAAGTACTAAATTGATATGTAAGATGATTAAATCAGTCAATATATTGTCATTGATGTCAACTAGTCTTGACAGTTCTAATCATGTTAGTTACAAACATCTAAGCATCTGTTGAAGAAGAAAAGATGAAGATCGGAGATATCTACATAAGGAAAAGATGAATATGACATAGAAGGAAAAGGTAAATATTGGGTAACTTATTTGATGAGGCTATGACTATATATTCTTGACTTGATCATGTTACATTAATCTATCTTGAAGAAGAGATTTAAAATTGAACAAGTCAATGTCATCGGTAATTAAAGATTTTTGTATACACTGAGCCAGTGCGGTGTATATCGAGTGACAATATTAACCAATCTAGTCTAACTAGTTATCACTGACGCATTTCTATATTAATCAAGTATGGATGAAAACATTAAATGCTAAGTTCAGCCGACTGAATATGATGATGTGGATATTTTTATGATTTCGAGGTTAAGGATGAAATTTTTTATGAGATCCACGGCTAACAAAATTTGAAGATAATCTAAAGGATGAGATTGAAACATGTTATGAACACATCTACTGAGGAAGGTTTAAGCAGAAAAATGGATGAAGGAGATTAAGAGAAAAAATATAATAGTTGATAAGAAAATATTTTACTTGTCTATATAAGAGATATGAGTTTCACTATCGAAACTATGCCAAAAGAAGGAGATTGCAGAGAATTTGCGTGAAGACTTTTTCATGCATGCCTAATCAAACTGGCCATTGAAGAACCAAGCTACAGATTTTTACCGAGCATCAAAGAATTGTTTACCAAGTGAAAGTAAGTTAAAATATTGAAGGAAGTAAATTTTTTAATTGATAAGTAGGAGATATTTTCCACAGCAAGTCAAATTGTGATATTGCTATCAGGATTCAACTGTGTAGTTTTTTGAGTCAAACTCATTGACCCATGTTTCATGAGTAGTGGTCCCAGTGCTTCACCTCTGTGAGCATCACCTAGATCCAATGAGTGCTAAGTGTTCCATTCATTCTCATGCGAGATGGATTCATGTGAACCACTACTCATGAAACATGGGTCAATGAGTTTGACTCAAAAAACTACACAGCCTGATAGCAATATCATAAATTTTTTAATGATCAGAGGATTTTTTCTAAGGGCTTAGCATAGATCTAAATATCTTCAATTGATTTCTAATTGAATCAGATCATTATTGTATCATTTTAACCATTGATTCAGAAAATCTCTTAACCAAGTGGACTTAACAGTCTTATGTTCTACCCAATGACATTCTATTGAATGTAAAGTGTTATCTTGTTGACCCCATAGTGAATGCTAGTCAAAAGTTAACGGTTAGTGATAAATCCTCTAACAAGATCACACTTAACAGTGTGTTTTGTAACCTTTAACAAGGTTGGCTCTTCACCGAGCTCAATTCAGAACAGTGAATTATTTTGGGTCATACTCTAACTAGTACTTTTTTTGTCATCCACATTTCCTACCCAATCTACATCAGTATAAACTCTGAGTTCAAATATTTCATGCTTCTTATAGTATAGTCCATAATCTACAATTCCTTTCAAATATCTCATTATCCTCTTCACAACCATCATATGAGTTTCCTTAGGATTGGCAGAGAATCTTATCACAATCCCAACTACTAGAGAAATATTTGGTCTGCTATGAATAGCATACTGTAGCTTTCCAATGATGGACCTATAAAAAGTTTGGTTTACTTTAGCATCATCATTATTTTTAGATAGTTTTTGTCTAGTAGCCATAGGATTACTAACTAGACTTGAGTCCTCCATTCCAAAAGTTTTCAGTATTTCATTAACATATTTAGACTGAGTGATGAAAATACCTTTTTCCATTTGATAGACTTGCAACCCAACAAAGAATTTGATCTCCCCAAACATACTCATTTCAAATTTAGTTTGCATCTCATTTGAAAATTTCTTACATAGGGCATCTTGTCCACCAAATATGATATCATCTACACAAATCTTAGCTAACAAGATTCCTTTACCTTCTTTATCTTTCATGTATAGATTGTTGGTGTCATTTTTCCTTGAGAATCCAATCTGTATCAGGTAATTGTGCAACCTCTCATACCATTCTCTAGGGGCTTGCTTCAATCCATATAGTGCCTTATTCAGTTTTCAAACCATGTGTCTCTTATTTGGTTCAACAAATCCTTCAGGTTGTTCAATAGACACTTCTTCTTCTAATATACCATTTAAAAATGCAAACTTGACATCCATTTGGTATACCATGAAATCTTTGTAGGTAGCATATGCAAGTAAAGTTCTCACTCCTTCTAATCTTGCTATAGGGGCAAATGTCTCCCCATAGTCTATTCCTTCTTCTTGTGCATAGCCCTTGCATACCAATCTTGCTTTGTTCCTTGTGATCTGTCCATGTTCATTAAGCTTGTTTCTGAATACCCACTTTGTCCCAATGACATTATTGTTTTCTGGTCTCGGCACTAGAGTCTAGGTATCATTCTTTTCTATTTGGTCTATCTCTTCATTCATGGCTTGGATCCAGTCTTCATTTTCTAATGCCTCCCTTGTTGCCTTAGGCTCAAATTCACATAATAAGCATGTAGGGTCTCTCAACTTACTTCTTCTCAGAACTTCTAGTATCTTTGTTTCCAATGATCTGCTTAGGCTTGTGATGTCTCCTTACATATTGTGCCAAAAAAGGTTATGCTCTCCTTTCTTCTATATCTTCAAGTTCACCAATAAGATTATCAGATTTAGCCTCTGAATGCTCGACAACCTCTTCCTGTCGATCAGCAGCATCTTCCTGATTCTCGGCAATATTTTCCTGATGCTTGGCATTGCTATCCCTAGACTCAGCATCAGATGCAAGTGTGTTACTTGCATCTCCTTCTTCTATATAGATAAAAGATCTATAATCTTCTGGTTCTCTATTGCTTTCCTATTCATTTTTCTCTACAAATTCATCAACTTTCACATTTGCACTTTCCACAATTTTGTTAGTGTTAGAGTTCAAACACTTATAAGCTTTACTCTTTGTGGAATAACCTAGGAATATGCCCTCATCAATTTTAGCATCAAACTTTCCATTTCTATTGTCTTTTAGTATATAACATTTTCTCCCAAAAAATTTAAAGTATTTTACATTAGGTGCATACCCATACCATAATTCATAAGGTGTAACATTTGTACCTTTTTTTATATGTACTCGGTTTAAGGTATAAATAGTTGTACTTACAGCTTCTTTCTAGTACTTTTGTGCAACATTATTTTCAATCATTAGTGTCCTTGCACAATCCATGATAGACTTGTTCCTTCTCTCTGCTATACCATTCTGTGGAGGTGTTCTAGGTACATACATTTGTTTCTTGATTCCTCTATCATTGCAAAATAGATTGAACTCATTTGATATAAATTCTCCACCTCGGTCAGATCTCAAACACTTCAGGTTCCTACCTATCTCTTTTTCAAACTTAGCCAAAAACTATTTAAATAACTTAAATACATCAAATTTTTCTTTTAGAAACATTACAGTCATCATCCTAGTATAATCATCAATAAAGAGAATAAAATATCTAGCACCACAATATCTTTGTACACCCATAGGTCCACAAAGGTTAGTATGAACCAAATCTAAAACACTTTCAGAAGTAAAAGTCTTGCTCTTGAAACTAGACTTTGTCATTTTACCCAACTGACATTGTTTGCACATTACATTTTTCAGATTTCTTCAATCTCAGCAGTACTCTCACTTTCTTCTTTTTACTAATATCTATCAGATTGTCAAAGTTAACATGACATAGCCTCTTATGTCATAACCAAATATCATCAAACTATGCAATCAAACATGTCTCTTTAGATAGGTCTAGATAGAACAAATTACCTCTAGTATGTTCTCCACTTCTAATCAGTTCACCAGTAGCATCAAATATTTTGACCTTTCTCTGATGAAATTCCACTCAGTAACCAGTGCTATTAAGTTTTGCAACACTTAGAAAATTATAGTTAAGACCTTCTACCCAATAAGCATTTTCACAAATGATCTTCTTAGTCAACTTAATCAAACCTTTACCCTTCACAGGACATGGTGCATCATTACCAAATTTCACACTTCTACCTTTGTAATGATCTAGAGTATCAAACTTACTTTTATCACCAATCATGTGGTGTGAGCAACCACTATCAATAATCCATTTGTCACCTTTGCTCACATAGGATACAATTGCATTTTTCTCATCTTCATCAGACTCATTCTTCATAGCAACATAGACTACTTCTATTTCAAAATCATCATTATCAGTGTCAGTTTCTTCTTCAGCTATCAGGATTTCTTACCTTTATCTTTGTAGTCCTTTTAGTCCTGGTACCTTCAATAACCTTTGTTTTCTCTATTGTCTTTATACTTGTTTTCTTTATCCTCATCCTTGTCATCCCTGTCAGGCCATCTTGCAGCTATATGACCAACTTTGTTACATGAGAAACATATGATAGGGATTTTACCTTTATACTTCCATTTTCCTCTTTTCAATCTTCTGGCCATAAGAGCTTCAAGATCCTCTAGTTCTTCATCAGATGTGTCACTATCACTTTCACTCTCACTGCTGCATCTTTCCTTTTCTTTCTTAGACTTATTCAAAACCAATTGTGACTTAAATGTAGATTCAACATTAGCAACAGTGAAGTTATCATAATTAGAAAGTTCAAAAGCAGTAAGATTACCAATGTTAGAATAACTAAGAGGGGGTGAATCAGTTATCCACAATCCCAAATACAAAATGTACAACTCAAAACAAATTCAACTTATTTTGTAGCTCAGTAAACAATAATACTAAACTGTCTGTGCTTTTATCAATTACCAGTTAATTGTTCATAGTGATTACTGACCAAATCAAATATGCAATATGTAAAGTATGATAACCAAACAATCACCACAATAAACACATAACACAAATATTTAACGTGGAAACCATGTTAAGGGAAAAAACACCTAGGACCGGTAACCCAAAATATTTTCACTCTTCTGAAGTGAGCTCGGTGAAGAGGCAACCATGTTAAATGTTACAAAACACACTATAAGGTGTGACCTTGTTACAGGATTTAACACTAACAATTATTGTCCAACCATCATTCACTATGGGGTTGACAGGATAACAATGTACATTCTATGAATGACATATAAGACTTTCAAGTCTACTCAATTAAGAGATTTTATCTATTTACAATGGTTATCTATAATAGCAGGTGATCTGAATACAATACAACTTGATTTATAGATGTTCAAATCTATTCTTAAGCCCATAAAATCCTCTAATCAATATTTCTATTTAGTTCATCCACATTCAATAACTTAGTGTCCCTCAGTAAATACTATGTGACGCTCGGTTAACTCTACAGTTCGGTTCTCCTTTAACCAGTATTATCAGGCATGCATGAAGCTTGTTCACATGATATCTCAAAAGTCTCCTTCCTCCAGCATGAGTTTCACTATGAAACCCTAGTCTCTTAAATAGACAAGTAAACCATTTTATTTTCATCCATTAGATTTTTCCACTTAATCTTCTTCATTGATTTTTCCGCTTAAACCTTCCTTGGTAGATGTGTTTCAATTCTATCCTTTAGATCTTCCTCAAATTTTGCTAGCCATTGATCTTATAACAAACTTTATCTTTCCACCTCATAAACATGCACTTTACAGCTCATCAATTTCTATCTCCTAAACTAATCATTTAGTTCTTTAGTCCATACTCAGTTAACAAAGAAACGCATTGGTAAGAACAAGCTTGGTGATATTGTCGCTCGGTATACACTACACTGGCTCAATGTATACTGGAATGCTTCATTAACCAACCACACTACTTTGTAACATTTTGCTTCTATCTCCACAATAGATTAATGCAACATAATCAAGTCAACAATATGAATTCATAGACTCATCAATAATTTACCAAGAGTATTCCTTATCCTCATCTTTCATATCCATCTTCCTCAATGTTGTGAGGCCCACCTTCGGCCCACATAGTGATCCTGATTTATAGATTTAGCCTTTCTTTCTTTATTATGTTTTTTTTTTGGAGATACTTGGACTCAGTCAACTACTGTTATATTATGATGGACTCATTAGACTATTTATTTTGTTGACTCTGTATATGGAATCCATGATGAGTGGATTTGGATTTGATCATGTTAGATTATATTATTATATGATGTTATGTGAACCTGATGACTAGATTATGGATGATCTTGATTTCATTTGAATTACGCTAGTGAATTTTCAAATTGAATTATGCAGATTAAATTATGAATTATATATGCAATTGAATGATTAAATTTAAGATTGTTCTATCATATATGATTATTGTATTGGTTTTCTTCCTTCAATTACTGATGCTGCATTGAGGTATTGCAGGTGGAAGGACCATGGAAACACATTCGGGGAAATCACATTGAATGTAGGGAAACCAGTTAAACCAAGGCCCCGTCTAAAAAGAGACCTGAGGCCTCGTTGTTAAGTATTTTTATTTGTAACAGTAATCTGGAATGTATGTGTGTATTAATGTTATGTGTTGTGACAATTGGACATAGCTTGCATGAAATGTTATTTCGTAAAGTGTCGCTTGACACTAGTGTTAAATGTTATCAAGGTATGTCGTGTGGTTGTGTGAGAGCACATTCTAGGAGTTCTAGGGGAAATCCTAAGTACACCTTTTTGCCATAGGAACCCATAATGTAGTTCCCATTTCCCATTCTCGTTCATATTCTTATATATGAGTTTTAGAGGGTTTAAGGTGGCCTTAGGGGGTGGTTTTATGCTTTATTAGCTAACCCATTCCATGTACCCATGGGTTAGGGGTATTTTCATGATGTGAGAAGCCTAAAATTGAATTTTTGACCTCTTCAAAATTGCATGCTCAATCTTGAACGAAATTGCAACTTGCATGTTGGACCTAGAGTACTTGGTAGGACCATCTTTATGAGGTTGTGGGGGTAGGTTTAGAGGCCCGTTTTAGAGGAATTTTGGGGAAGGATGGGGTTGTTCACCCATTCTCTATCTTTAGAGAGTTCCAAAAAGTTAGAGGAAAAAAAACTTGGAGATTTGGATAAGGGCTCAACACTCCTACATCTTGCATTTGGACTTGAGGTTGGATATGCTCTCACTCATGTAGTAGTAGATGTATGAGATGTGCTTTCTTTGGCTCTCCGTGGTTGGTCATGGAGGAGCTTTGTTTTTGCTTATTTGTTGTGTTTTAGCTCCCCATGGTTGGTCATGGTGAGAGCAAGATTGTAATGTGTTTTTCATGTAAATTGGATTTGGGTTGTTTACTCTTGGATTCACTCACCCTTGGGAGGGAAGAGAAATCAAGAGGGGGTGTGGGAAATGGAGGCAACTCCATGTGTAGAGTCTCCTCCATGTGTGGGGAAGGATGAAGCTTGGGTGAGTGATTTTCCCCAAGTAACCTTGCATATAGCCCATGAGGCATTGGGGTTATAAGGAGGGAAGATTGGCCATGTGAGCCTTGTTATGATAATGTGCTTATTTGGGTCCATGTGTGGCCTTGTTTTGATATTGAGCATATTTGGGTCCATGTGTGGCCTTGTTTTGATATTGAGCATATTTGGGTCCATGTGTGGCCTTGTTTTGATATTGAGCATATTTGGGTCCATGTGTGGCCTTGTTTTCATGCAATGGTTATCTCCATGGGTTGTCCACCCACACCCCACAAAAGGAGTTCATGGAATTCCTTAGTTATACCCTTGGGGGAATTTTGGGTTCTTGCAATTGTATGTTTCTTGTGAGTGTTTGTATATGAGTGAATGTATCCTATTTGATGTGGTTTCCCCAAGCTCGGGGGTGGCCTCATGAGAGGCCTAGGATGGGAGGTGAGCTTCCCTTGGTCTTTTCTCTTGTCTTGTTTTTATTTGCAGATTTTTTAAGTAATGATGCGTGAAGAGGAAGTTGATAGAGATCTATTCCTTGATTTGGAGCATTATTGTAAATTTTGGATGGTGCTTTCATTCTCTATTGGAGCACTTGTAAAATGTATATCGAAAAGAAAGGTGGAAGTAATCTTGTTGTTGAAAATTATCTTTCATTGTAAGTTTGGGAGTGCATTTGTATTTGATGATGATACACATGTAAAGCAAATCTAGTTTCATTTTGAAGATTGCAATGCTATGATGAAAACTAGAATGTTGTAGCCTTTATTGATGTATTTGTATATAAGTTGAGATGGTATCCTTATTGTATAAGATGAAATTCTTGCAAACATGTGAAAGAAAAATCTCTCTCTCTCTCTCACGTTAATTTAACAATATTCTCTCTTTGCAAAGGAATTATCAAATTGTTAGTATCGATATGGTAGCAATTTCATTTGGAATCCTTAATTGGATTGATATATGAATAATGTAGTACTAATAATGATGAACTAAGTGTAATGATCGTGGTAAACTATCTCTAAATGCGAATTATATCTCATTCTTAGTCATATCAAATGCAATGAAGAACTATGGAGAGAAAAGCATGATAGTTTAATTGTTGATATCTCTTTTGTAATGCAATCATACCATATTTATCCCTTAACAAAACACTATCTATTACATTCCTATGGTCTACACAAAACTATAGGGAACAAATGAAAATGTTTATTAATATCTCATAGTTGCATAGAAATTTAAACATGTATATATTTCATTGAGAGTTCAATTGCAAGGAAGAGTGATATTCAACTCTCTGGAATTTGTATGGGAAAATAATTCCCATTCAAATTCCTACCACAGTCATTAAAAAAATAATATATCATGCCACCTTATGTCATAAAGCAATTAAAATAACAATTAATAATATTATCCCTTACCTATTTAAAGCCTTCCCCAAAGCTAGGCGCATGTGGTGGAGGTCTTGTCTTGCATAAAGGTTTAAAAATCCTTGGAATAGACATGGGTTATCCTTCAAGCCTTGTGATTGGACAGGCTTGTGTACTAGTGCTGCCACCTCATAAAACTCTTCCACTTTTTGTCTTTACCTTTTTGACTTTAACCTACGCAGGTCTTCTTGCCCTTTACTTAGCATTCATCAAATTTGAATTGGGTCTGCCCTGTCCCCTTTCTTGTCCAAGTTGGCGCTCCCTTTGGAGGCCTTTTCCACTTTCTAAAAGTGCGCCCCCATGCTTGTCTTAATGATGTTGACCACCTTTTTGGTGGTAAGTTGAAATGTTTTCATGGCATGAACAAAGCTTGATTGGTGGGCCATCCAAACTAGCGCCCATTTTGGGTTGTTTTCCCATCTTCCCTTGTACTGCGCACCCTCTACATAACTTTGGATTTGACCACTTCCTTGGGGCACGTGGTATTGAAGGGAATGAGTAGAGGAAGCTAGTTTGAGGGAAAAGAAGCTAGGACCTAGGATAGGGAGCTAGGGTAGAGTAGGATTAGGGAGATAGGTTAGTTGACTAGGTAGGATGTTTTGTTTAGTGTGAAGGTTAGTAGTTAGTTAAGTTAGTTTTGGATGTTATTTTAATTTAAGTTTATTTGATATTAAAGTCTTGATAATGATTATAGTTAGTTGTTATCTTAGAAATGTTTAAGTTATTTATTTTGTTATTATTTATTATTTTGTTATTTTATAGATGTTCTATATTATTAGTTAATATATTATAAATATTAATTAATAATATATATATATATATATATATATATATTTTATTATGATTATTAATTAAATATCATTAATTAATATCTTCAAATTTAGTAATTAGTTAATAAATTAATTAATTAATTGATAAATTTATTAATTAGTTAATTAAATAAATCATGCTTATCCAATTTGGGTTGATGGTATAAATTGAATAACTAGTTTAAAAGGTGCATGGAATATTTGGTATAATGTAATCATTTATTGAATTCATATTTATTCTTTTGGAAAAAGATTTTGGAGTAAACGATTATTAAATTTTATATTCTATATTTTCATAAACTAACAATCTAATTATAATAATCAGATTGGCCTTGTGTGTACACAATTGAGTAATGGTTAATCTATTTATGGAAATAACGTTAACAGTAAACATTCAATTCCACTTAGATAACCTTTAAGATTTGTAGACTGACGATCGACGAACTTATCCTTATTAAATTTTCATCTAGCATCATAGGGAAACAACATTGTTGAGGTTGATCACCTGAATCTCTTGTGACCTTGTCGTTGACTTCTCTTACCCGCTTCTTAAACGTGGAACTTAAACACTTTAAAAAAAAAATTTGTTGGTTGTGTTTTGACCTGAACTTTTGGGCATTACAAATGTAGATATCTCGGTTCTTCATCTTTTCTCCTCTTTTACAGATGTGTAGATATTTGCAACTACCATGATAAGTACTGTCAAAACTAGTTGACATCAATGACAACATAAAGACTGATTCAATTATCTTACATAACAATTTAGTGCTTGATGATCTCTAATCACTTGTAGTTCATCAATTCAGGTTCTCAATCAGTTGTAGTTCATCAATCTCTCCCTTTAGCATTGATGGAAACTCAAGCAATATGAAGTATACCAAACATGTATTCTACAACTCTGTAAGAAAATTTTGTATCTTGGTAAGCTCTCCCTAGCATAATATGTTTAATCACTATGTTACATGATAGCATTGCAAGTGCAGACTCTCTTCTGTAGATATGATCTTTGTAGCTCTCAGATTCCTTTTGTTCTCAACAAAAGATGTTCAATACTCTCCCTGACTGTCTTAGATTGTCTCTCCCTTAGATAGATGTTCCATTAATCTCCTTGGTTATCATATTGTTTATCCCTTCCTTTGACAACAATACCAAAGAAAAATGTAAACATATAGCTATGTATTAACCATGTGACTCTCTGATGTCTGGTGCATACACTGTATCTCAGTATACTAATTATGCCACTGGTTTCTCAAATCTTTCACAACCTTAGACAGAATCCAAAGTGTGAGCTATGTTGCATCAACATGAATGATCTTATGATAAGATTAGGCTAATACAACCTCCAAATCACATTAGTGACCAATAGACAGGGGACGGACCCCAAGTCTAGTCCTCAAGTATTCAAATGTATCCTTTGGTAGAGGCTTGGTAAAAATGTTTGCAAGTTGCTCTTTTGACGTAACACATTCCAGCTTTAATTTCTTCTCCTATACTTGTTCTCTTAAGTAGTGATACTTGATAGATATGTGCTTTGTTTTTTAATGCATCACTGGATTATTTGAAATGTTTATTACACTCATGTTGTCACAATATATAATCATTGGCTCAATGATTACCTCATTCATCCCTTCCAACACTTTCTTGATATATACAATATTTGAATATTTTGTAGTAGAAGCAACATACTCTTCTTTGGCTATAGACTGAGAAATACAAGACTGCTTCTTACTTGTCTAGGTAACGAGTCTTTCACCAAAGAAAAATGCTCCTCCAGTTGTGCTTTCTCTGTCATCTATATTTGCAGCCCAATCAGCATCGGTGTAGACTCTGAGTTCAAATTTGCCAACCTTTGGATACCATAATCCATAGTCCTCTATTTTCTTCAGGTATCTCAAAATTCTTTTTGTAGCAACCATGTGTGACTCCTTAGGATTTGCAAAAAATCTAGTAACAATCCCCACAGCATGTGCAATATTTGGTCTACTATGTACTACATACATCAACTTACCAATCATAGATCGGTACAATATCTGGTTTACCTCTATAGTTTCATCATCTTTGGTTAGTTTGTAGCCTATGACCATTGGTGTTCCAACTGGTTTAGCATCTTCCATGCCAAATGTTCTCACTACTTCTTTGATATACTTGGATTGTATAATGAATATCCCATCATTATGCTGAATAACCTACAGTCCTAGAAAGAACTTAATCTCTCCAAACATAGACATTTCAAATTATTTTCTCATCTCATTAGCAAATTATTTAAATATGTGATCTTGTCCTCCAAAAATAATATCATCCACAAATATTTCAGTAATCAGGATAGTGTCATCAAATTCTCCTTGCATATACAAATTGTTGTTCTTACTAGTTCTAACAAAACCAATACTTAACAAATAAGTATGAAGCCTTTCATACCAGGATCTTGGTGCTTTCTTTAAACCATATAAATCTTTATGTAATCTACATACCATGTCTTTCTTGTTTGGATCAACAAACCCTTATGGTTGTTCTATGTAGACCTCTTCTAGTATCACATTCAGAAATGCAGACTTAACGTCCATTTGATAAACTTTAAAATTCTTATGTGTTTCATAAGCCAGTAACATGCGAACTCCTTCTAGTCTACCAACAAGTGCAAAGGTCTCACCATAATCAATTCTTTCCTCCTATGCATACCCCTTGCAAACTAGTCTGGCTTTATTCCTTGTAACCTCTCCATTTTCATTCAGCTCATTTTTTAAAATCCATTTAGTACTGATAACATTCTTATCTTTAGGTCAAGTACTAAGGTCCATGTCTTATTTTTCTCTATTTTTTCAATCTCCTCAGTCATTTCATTTATCCATTCATCATTTTCTAGTGAAACCTTAACATTCTTCGGTTCAAACTCACAAACTAAGCATGTACCTTGTCTTAACTTACTTCTTGTTTGCATGCCAACTTGCTTATTGCCAATGATTTGGTTCTTAGGATGATGTCTCCTAACAAATCTTGCCAGTTGCTGATCTCTTCTTTGTTGTTCATCCTGTTCAAGTTCATTTTCTTGCTTAGTAGCCTCTTCCTGATCATCGGTGTTCCTTTCTTGTTCCTTGATGTTATTTTCTTGATGACTGGTTGACATAGTCTATGCCTTCCGTAGGTACTTTGGATGTTTAATGTAAGTGAATCTACCATAATCTTCCAATTCCCTATTGCTCTCTTTGCTATTCTTATCATCAAACTCATCAACCCTGACATCAGTACTTTCAATCATTTTATTAGTAACTCTATTTAGACGCTTGTAAGCTTTTCTTTTAGTGGAATATCCAAGAAATATCCCTTCATCACCTTTAGATTCAAACTTTCCATTCTATCATCTTTCAGAATAAAACATTTGTTACCAAATATTCTTAAGTAACTTACAGTCAGTTTGTGACCAAACCATAACTCATAGGGTGTTTTGTTTGTGTCCTTTAGTTGTACTTGGTTCAAAACAAAAATAGTTGTGCTAACTGCTTCTCTCCAGTATGTCTGAGCCACATTCTTCTCTATCATGAGTGTCCTTGTGCAATCAACAATTGATCTATTCCTCCTTTTATCAATACCATTCTACTGAGGTGTTCTCAGTATAGAAACTTGTCTTTTTATACCATGCTCATTACAATAGTTAGTAAATTCATCAGAAATAAATTCACCACCTCTATCAGATCTTAAGCATTTCAGTTCTTTCTCAGTTTCTTTCTCTACTTTTTCTTTATACCATTTAAACATTTTAAATGCCTCTAATTTTTCTTTTAAGAACATCACAGTCATCAATCTAGTGTAGTCATCAACAAACAGAATGAAATACCTATCTCCATAGTAGCTCTGTGTTCTCATGGGACCAC
The DNA here is from genome assembly GCA_027943335.1 of Chamaecyparis obtusa. Classification (NCBI taxonomy): domain Eukaryota; kingdom Viridiplantae; phylum Streptophyta; class Pinopsida; order Cupressales; family Cupressaceae; genus Chamaecyparis; species Chamaecyparis obtusa. Next base: position 38,084 of record BSBK01009109.1, read on the forward strand.
ATAGGTCGGTGTGAACTAGCTTAAAAATTATCTTTGTTGAATAATCTTTACTCTTAAAACTAGATCTTGTCATCTTACCTTTCTGACATTGATGACACAATACATGATCCATCTTTGATAGGCTAGGCAAACCTCTAACCCTTTTCTTTCTACTAATCTTGATCATGTTATCAAAGTTTACATGACATAACCTTTTATACCACAACCATGCATCCTAATTTTTTATCATTAAACATGAAGACTTATCATTATCAAGATAAAACAAGTTACCTTTTGTTTGTGCTCCTATTCCAACAAGTTTTCCTCCTTCATCAAATATCTTTACTTTCTTGCTCTCAAAAGCTACACGATGACCTGAGTTGTTAAGTTGTCCCACACTTAGCAAATTATAATTTAGTCCTTCTACCCAATAAGAATTTTCACATCTAATTTTATCATTTATCAGTAAAGATCCTTTTCCTCTAACCATACAGGGTGTATCATTGCCCATTTTTACAAATCCTCCATTATATTGCTCAAGATGATCAAAATTTTCTTCATCACCAGTCATGTGATGTGTATAGCCACTATCAATGATCCATGTATCATTTTTATTAACCTTAGAAATAATTTTTGTCTCTACATACCTTTCTTCTTCCTCAAAATCATCCTTCATCGCAACAAAAAGTACTTCAATAGCATCATCTATATCGGTCTCAGTATCATTCTCTTCAGCAATGTAACATACCTTTTTGCCTTTATCACTATTGTCTCAGTTGTCTCTATTGTAGTGTTGTTAACTTCTTTTGTTTCTCCTCCCATAGCTTCCTTCACCGGATCGATCCTTGTTTCTATCATCTTCTTTCATGTTTGGGCATCTAGCAGCAATATGACCAACTTCTTTGCAGTTAAAACATGCTAAAGGTAATTTACCCCTATATCTACCTTTACCTTTAGGTAACCTCCTGGCTATAAGAGCTTCAAGCTCATCATCAGTATTACTATAATTATCATCATTATTACTTCTACTACTAGATTTACCGATCTTTAGAAAAGTCATGAAAGCAGACTCAACAGATGGTACAACACTATTATCAAAGTTGTCCATTTCAAAAGTTGTAATCTTACCAATCAGATTATCAAGAGTGAGAGTACTGCCAAGTGCAGACCTCATTTCATGTATTGTAGATATTCTGATTGCATAAACATGCAATAAGGTTTTGAGAATTTTGCTTATGTTTCTTCAGTAATGACACCACCAAATCCTTTAATTGCATTTACTACTTCCTTTATTCGGTTTGTGTACTACACTATATTTTCTCCTTCTTTCATTTTCATATCATCGAATCTTCCTCTTAAACTTTTAACTCTGGCTCTTCTGACATTTGCATCACCACTATAAACTTGAGCAAGTTTATCCCACATTTCCTTTGAGGTAGCACAATCCATGACATCTTCAAATTCGGCATCTGATAGAGCAGCAACAATCTCCATCATAGTAACATTATGCTCATGTCTATCTCTCAATTGATCAAGAGTCAAAGGTCATGTAGGAAGTGCTAAGTATCCATTATCCAATGGGGTGAGGGAAGAATTCCCAATCCCAAATATATGAAGTCTCATTCAGCTTTTCCGTATTGTAAAGTTGTCCTTATTCAACTTTCGCACTTCCCTCTTATACATTTTGTGATCTTTCTACTGAAGTCCTTAAAACTCTTTTCCAAGCAACCAAGCAACTCTGATAACAATTGTTAGAATAACTAAGAGGGGGGTGAATCAGTTATTCACAATCCCAAATTCAAAATATACAACTCAAAACAAATTTATCTTATTTTGCAGGTCGATAAACAATAATAGTAAACTATCTATGCTTTTATCGATTATCAGTTAATTATTCATAGTGATTACCAACCAAATTAGATATGCAAAGTGTAAAGTATGATAACCAAATAATCACCACAATAAACACATAACACAAATATTTAACGTGGAAACCCTGTTAAGGGAAAAACCACTTGGGACCGGTAACCCAAAATATTTTCACTCTTCTGAAATGAGCTCGATGAATAGCCAATCATGTTAAAGGTTACAAACACACTGTAAGGTGTGACCTTGTTAGATTTAACACTAACAGTTATCATCCAACCAACATTCACTATGGGGTTGATAGGATAACAATGTACATTCTATGAATGACATATAAGACTTTCAAGTCTACTCGGTTAAGAGATTTTATATGTTTACAATGGTTAAACTGTAATAGTAGGTGATCTAAATACAATACAACTTGATTTGTAGATGTTCAGATCTATTCTTAAGCCTGTAAAATCCTCTAATCAATATTTTTATTCAGTTCATCAACATTCAATAACTTATTGTCCCTCAATAAATACTCTGTGATGCTCGGTTAACTCTACAGTTTGGTTCTCCTTTAACCAGTATGATCAGGCATGCATGAATCTTGTTCACGCGATATTTTTGCAGTCTCCTTCCTCCAACATGAGTTTCGCTATGAAACCCTAGTCTCTTAAATAAACATGTAAACCATTTTTTTTCATGCATTAGATTTTTCTAGTTAATCTTCTTCGTTGATTTTGCTGCTTAAACCTTCCTTGGCAAATGTGTTTCAATTCTATCTTTTAGATCTCCCTTGAATTTTTCTAGTCGTTGATCTCATAACAAACATTATCTTTCCACCTCGTAATCATACACTTTACAGCTCATCAACTTATGTCGGCTAAACTAATCATTTAGTTCTTTAGTCCATACTCGGTTAATAAATAAATGTGTCGATAAACACAAGCTCGGTGATACTGTTGCTCGATATACACTGCACTAGCTCGGTGTATACTGGAATGCTTCATTAACTGACCACACTACTTTGTAACATTTTGCTTCTATCTCCACAACAGATTAATGCAACATAATCAAGTCAACAATATCAATTCATAGACTCGTCAATAAGTTACCAAGAGTATTCCTTATCCTCATCTTTCATATCCATCTTCCTCAATGTAGATATCTTGGTTCTTCATCTTTTCTCCTCTTTTAGAGATGTGTAGATATTTGCAACTACCATGATAAGTATTGTCAAAACTAGTTGACATCAATGACAACATAAAGACTGATTCAATTATCTTACATAACAATTCAATGCTCAGTGATCTCTAATCACTTGTAGTTCATCAATTCAGGTTCTCAATCGGTTGTAGTTCATCAACCAACAAGACTTTCCAGTGTTAAAGCATTACCAGGGTTACATCTAGATTCCTGAATTGCAAAAATTTTGATGGCATAAATAGGACGCAAAGTTCTCAACACTTTTCCAATAACAGTCTCATCATCAATAGTTCCATCGGCTCCTCTAATAGAATTTACAACCTCTTTTATTCTACCATAATATTGAGCAATATTCTCACCTTCTTACATTTTCATTTCATCAAATTTACCTCTTAGGCTTTCATCTTTTTCCCTTAGTACATTCACATCACCACCATAGGTGTTTGCAAGAGTGTCCCACATTTGCTTTGCATTTGTGCAATCTTTAATGTCTTCAAATTCTGGATAACTTAACGCAGATGCAATCTCCAACATTGCTTGGTTGTGTTCCTATTTAGCTCTCATTTCCTTGGCAGTCAAGGGTGTAGCAGGTGTGACATAGTCATGTTCAACATAATATTTTGTTGAGTCACCAATACCGGCTAGATGCAGCTTCATTAAACTTTTCCATGCAGGGAAGTTCTCATTATTCAGCTTTGGTACCTCCTTCTTATACATCCTGATCATTTACTTCAAGTACCTTTAAACTTGTCCTCTGTAAGCACAACCAGAGCTATGATACCAATTTTTAATATGTTTTAGAATAACAGAGCAAGGGGGTGAATCAGTTGTTCTCAGGTCCTGATGTATAAAACAAAATTTAATACACTTCAACAAATTTAGATCCGATAACCAAAACTACTCGGTCACTACTGAATATATACCAGAAACATAAAATAGTGCAGTCCACTATCCAATAGTATTTAACATCTAAAACATAGAAATGTTCACACCAAAACATTCACACAAGTATTAACACCAGGATTTATAGTGGAAACCCAATTTGGAAAAAACCACTTTGTAACATGTTACTAATATTTTCACTCTTCTGAAATGAGCTCTGTGAAAAGCCAACCTGGTTAAAGGTTACAAACACACTATTAGGTGTGACCCTGTTAAAGGATTTCAACCACCCTATTAGGAGTGCGCCTTGTTAAGAGACTTAAGTACATTACATTAGAATGCAACCTTGTTCAAAAGATTTATACAAATGACTGTTAGGTCAACCTTAATTAAAGGATTTTGACTGATACAATGGTTAGAAATTAACAGTAGTATTGATCTGAAAAACATACAACTCACTTTGCAAATAATAGATCCAATTCAGTACATTCATGTATGCAGGCTTACTGACTGTGTTCCATTTCCATTCTCATCACTAATCTACTCGGAAATCCCTTCAAGAAATCACAACTCTTCACCTTCATCATTTATGCTTAATTAGTCAATAACAAGTCAAGTATCCTCTATGTACTCTACACATCCTGCATATCTCAACCTTCCTCTTAGGTTTCCTTATATCTCTTCAACAGATAGATTTTCTCTTTTGCGGCTTAATCTCCTCCATAGATCTTAGGGTTAGGTCAGATTCATTGAATCCTTCCAACATTATGTTCTTCACCCATCCTTCTAGAAATATCTTGAATCTTCTTATTTGAATCACAATAAAATGGTTAATTGTGCATTAAATGCTTCCATACAATCAATTAATAAATTCAACACGATTTACATAACCCAAGAATTCAACTATGTCGGCTTGGAATCTGAATTGTTCCTTAAATGTAAATTACTGGTGCTCTGTCAATACTGTGTTCAACTCCTCGGTCATCACAGCGAAACTCGGTTAGCACATCAAAACTGTTTCACTCCATAATACACTGATGTTCGGTCAACACTGAATTTTCTCAGCATATACTAACTCGGTCGACACTAACATCACTCGGCTTAAACTAGATTTCTTCATTTTTTCTCAATTAAGCCTACTTGTTCAATCTTCCTTCTTACTTGGATAAATAATACATTGTCTTATCATTGTGCCATATAATCAAGTACTCATTGAAGTATCAAGATAACTCAACCTTTTCCTAGGTGCTATTGTTACCAACCTTGCCCTAAACCTTCTCATCAATCAAATAGATATAGTACTTTCCTAGATAGCAGCAGTCTTACCAGTTAAGGTTTGACATCAATGACAATACAACAATTTCTTCAGTTGCAATTTCTAACATATTTATGGTTTTTGTTGGCCCTATACCTGCATGTATATGGATGGTGTATATGATTTATATTTCTATTTGATATGCCTGATATGGTGAGAGACGAAGTCATAGTTACTATGCTTGTTGCATTTTGATTTAGTTGATTTTTCAATATGCTTGCATTCATTAGGCCGATGTTGTAGTTTGTCATGTTGTGGATAAATGGCTTAATGAAGAGATTAATTAAGGTTAATTATTAAAGGTTAAATAACAATACTTTTTAAATGCTAAAATATAAAATATAGAATTATTTAATTATTAAATATTAAATGAAACACCTATATTCATTAAATGATTAAATTATTAAAGTCTAAATATAATAATTAAATATTTAATTAATATTAAATAAAAATTTAAATTTAAATACACAATTGAATAATGAATTACTTTAAATTTGACTTTCAATTCCTAAGTTGCATGTTTGAAAATCATGCTTCAATCATTTATTTAATTAAATTAAAAATTGAATCATGCACTTTTGAATGCATAAAGTTTTGATAAAAACAAAGCTGAACTCAAATTAAGAGTTCAGTTATGCAAACTTTAGTAGAGTTGAAAATTGAGTTAAGTGATATTTATTTTTGAGTAGTACATTTTTATTAATTAAAATAAAATCGTGTAACTTAAATGCACTTTATTAATAAATTAGAACTTGAACTTTAATTTATAATATTGAGTTGTGCAAACTTCAAATTATTTAAAATTAAAATAAAGTGATATTATAAATTTTAGAGTTGAGTTATTTTTTTCCTAATTAGGGTTGCACTTTTTAAACCCTAGATTCTTGGGTTTTGTATATTATACATCAAGGAGGCCATTTGAGGGATTATTCAATTAGGTTTTGGAAGAATTCTCTTTCGGGAAAATTTTGGAACTAAAGAATTTGTGTTTTGAAAGATTTGGATTTCGGTTTTGGATTTGGTCCTCTTATCTCTTCGAATTCAATTCTTCGATTTGAGATAGGGTTTTAAACCTTTGTAATTTTCAATTCAAAAACTTATCTTCTCTATGTTTGATTATTTTGTGTAATTATTGATTGCCTTCTTCAAAATTTAGATTCTGATAATCAAATCTTGTTTGGGAATTATGTAGAAAGATTTGATAGAATTTTTTATCTTCAAAAGTTGTATTTTGCATGTGTGATTTTAGGATATGCACCGGAAAAAGGAATCCCATGGTTTTAGGGTTTTGAGAAATTACATATACCCTTAGATTTTCTAAATTTTCTCTTTTATTGAATTATTAAATATTTTATTTAAAGATTTGTATATGCATATAATATAATTTAACTTTGCATGTCAAAAGTAAATTTGCATGTCTTTAAATAAAAATACGTATATATGCATGTAATTAAAATATAGAATCGTGTTAGAGGTAGTTAGAGTCGCCATTATGGAAGTGTCTAAGACCCTTTCTAGTTCATTTATTTGAAGCTCATTTATCACGTTCCCTTGAGAGTCTTTCCTTGCAGCAATCCTTCAATTGTCCATGCCCTTCAAGTTGTCAAGAAATAGCCTCCAAGTTTGTCAAGTTCAATTTCGGCCTTCCTTGGATGAATCTTTTCCAAGACTCATGCTTCACATGAACCACTTCGAACCACTTTGAAGTCCGGTTCAAAGTAGTTCGAAGTAGTTTAATGAATGTTTTTTCTTCTAACGTCCATTTTTCTACAGGTGGACCCTAGCTTACATCACCTTTTGGCAGTGAACCACTTCAAACCACTTTGAACTCCGGTTCAAAGTAGTTCAAAGAGGTTCAAAGATAAAGAGCGGGTAGAGTCATAAGTGAAAGGACAATTGATGGGACACATGACATAAGCTCATGGCAAAATGAGGGTTAAGTTTTTAAGATGGGCAGTTTAGATTTGACGGGAGCCACGAGGCAAGCCTCAAATAAAGTTTCGGGTTGCGATTAATGAAATCATTAACACAAGCAGGAGATATCATTTCGGGGATGGTTAATAATGATATTAAAGATGGTGGATTTCAAGGATGTCCTGTTGCTGAATCGTTACTGCTCACATCATTCGAAATTAATGTCCCTGACTAATGCTCATTAAGTCAACTTTTCAAAGCATTAATCTTTCAAAAATATAAACAGCTTTGTAAGTTTTCCTTTCCCGTTATAATTCTGCGGAGTCTCGGTTGTGGGACAAGAAATTGTTCGGAGTCTATGTAAAACAAGTAGCTCCTAAAGCTTTTTCTCATTTCCTATTGTTGTTTGATATATTGATTCGAAAGGGGGGGGATTTTTATTTTTATTCCTGAGGGAGAGATGAGGTCCAGTATGCATTTCTTTGGGAATGTCAAGAATATGAAATGTCGAGCCCCTATTGTCAAGACACAGACCTGTTAGGGATATCAGTAGAAACAATGGCAATTGACCTCACAAACTGTGCAATGAAAGATCATAGTCTAGAGTTCTTGTCGAGTGGATTATTAGAAGTCGCAGCTTTTCCGCCGTCAGTTGTATGCTCAGAGTTGGTTGTGCAATGTATTAACATATATGATTTTAAATCCAAGTGCATTATGAATGCAGAAGGCCAAACCCTTATTCAGGATTTCACCAAAATTGCAAACGTGGAATCTATGTTACTACTGAATAGAGGTCAGTTACCTAAGTAGGCGAAGAGGATCAGGGAGTTAATATGGGAAAAGAATGTGACTCAAGCAAAGCTGATAGGGTTGAAGAATCTGCACTTTCAACCAGCCCAGGAATTGGTGAACATGTTCTGATCCTAGAAGCTCATACAGACTGCCACATTAGAAGGCATCGAAGGGAGTTAGTATTTTTCAGGATAGCATTTACCTTTCTTTATGCTTTAAAAGACATGTGTTCTAAAACTCTCTTTTTAGTTGTATAAATGGTTTTAAATGGTTTTTCTGGTGTCAGAGAGGCTAAATTTTTTTGGAAGCTCTCTCGAACCTAAAACTATTAATGTTGGAGCATTGAACAGTAAAAGGGTTAGAAAATATAGATAGATAAGTAGATAGTTTATTGAAGTAGATAGTTAGCATAAGTCTTTTAAGTTTTGAAATAGTTTGTGACTTGTTTTGATTAAGACTTTGATCTAATCATATATGAATACATAGATGCATGGTATCGTTTAGATCTTTGAATCAAAATATGGAATGTATTGATTACTTTGAAAATTGGTACATTTAAATCTGTGCATGTATTATTTATATTCAATCACTTCTAATTTCTTTCTAGTTTTTCTTTCTTGAGTTATTTTATAGGTTATTTTTTTTAGAAGTAATTAGTAGATCTTAGTATTCTTCATAGTTAAATTTAATCATTTATTGATTCTGTAAATCACCTCAATACCCAAGAGTATTCGAGTGGTCCTTCTACACTTTCTGGTTAAAGGTGTATGAATTTACTTTTATGTTGATAATTCATTGAATATCCTACAAGGAAGTTGAACCTTAAAAATTTAGAGGGAAGCAATTTCTAATGTTTACCCAACTATTGATGAATTGTTTGTCTTCAAAAGCATAGAGTATTTATTCATTTTCATTTATGAAGAGGAAGACAAATCTATTCACCAATAGATTTTTGGCACCTCTACTGGGGAGAGTCCAGTATAAAACACTAGGTTCTCAACTGATATAATGCCACAAGATGGTATTACCACACAATGATGTGTTTCCTGTGCTTCAACCTAATCTAGGATTTGAAGACACACAAGAAGACATAATTTCAAGCTTAGCTACAGTAGCATGGAGGTTTAAATGTAGTAATCAGCAGTTTCATCAAGTTCAGGCAGTGCTTGAAAGAGAAGAAGAAAGAGCTAAGTGACTGAGGGGAATACCAGTTGCTTGTGAAGCAGTTATAGTAAATAGACTTGCACAAGCCCAGCAAGAAATTAAGGTCATTCCCAAGTTTGTAAACTGGCAGAAAAGAGGTATACCAGAGGTGATAGGAGTAGGGGATTGGTTGATGAAGATTTTGAAGCTTTGAGGAATCTTAGTTTTGAACCTGACATTAATGCCCGCAAGAAGAAGAAAACCCAAACATTTAGTAGACCTTCTTCACCTCCACCTAGCCCATTTGTTCCACCCCTTTTCCGAGCTATTGTAACACTAGGTACTGTGGTACCTACTATTCTTAATATCCAACCTTTTAATTTTCAGTTACCTAACATGGCTGCCAATCAACCCTAGGGTCAGAATATTGGCCCACTGAACTTAGGAGCTAACCCCCCTGGGGATTTGCCTAAACGTGCTAATCAGGTCTTGCCCAAGTTCAGCGGAGATGGAAAAGTAACCACCAATGATCATCGTAGTGCCTTCCACACTGCATGTGGTGTTATTAGTGTTCCTACTGAAGAAGTTGTGGTTAGGCTTTTTGTCAGGACCTTAGTGGATACCGCAGCTAACTGGTTCATTCATTTACCCAATGGTTCAATCACTAACTAGAATGACATGAAAACTTCTTTTGAAACAAGATTTAAAACTCCTAATAATGAGATTTTTTTGTTGCTTCAACTTAGTCAACTTAAAAAACAAATACATGAGCCTATGCAGGAGTTTGTGGCTAAGTTTAATATAAGTTTGCAAAGGATTCCAGCAGTTTCGGCACCAAGTAATGAGAATAAGAGGATTTTCTTCTTGAATGTTGTTCCGCCTGATATAAGCTTTCACCTATTAAAAGATGGAGTGGCTGATTTGGCTGCAGCTCATACATAGGCTATTTAGTTAGAGGATACACTCATAATGGCTGGAAAATGGAAGAGAGAAGTTCAGGCTTCAGGAACTCCCTCATCCTCTACAACAAAAAACCCTCTAATGCAGAGGTTGATGAACGATATGGCTATGCTCAAGAGACATCAGAATAAGGCCAGTTCACCATACCAATCCCCTTATCAAGACGTTAGCCAAAGACAATATAATCAACCCCAAGGAAAGCACCCCTCTTGTTGGGTTCACAACCTAGATTGTAGATTGAATCTACCCTAGGGGAAACAATGTGTTCCTTTCATCTAACAACTGATCATGATGGAGAATCTTGTCCTGATTGGTTAAGGTGTCTCCAAATCAACGTAACAAAAGATACTATCAGTATAGAAGAGTTGAAAGAAGAGAAAGACTCACCTGATATTGGTCTATCTAGTTCTTTTTACCTAGAGTATGAGCTAGGCTCTGACAGAGGTGGAAGTGTTTTAGCAACTTTGCAAGATCCTGCATGCGCTTTTCTAATGAGAAATTAGAGAACACAAAAGTTTGTCCCTGGTTCAATTGCCCCTAATGCTAATGCTAGGTGTAAAGAAGCCAGAAATGGAGAGACTCCTACATGTCCAAAGGGTCCTAACGTGAAAATCTTACCAAGAGGAGGTTCATCTTCTTCTTCTTCATTTGACTTTGTTGAATTCTGTAAAACAAGCACAATCTCCATTTCCCCCGTAGAATACCTTAAAATGAATCCCAAAGATCTGGACAAGCTGGTCCAATATGTTAAAGGGGAGTCAAGTTCAAACCTCAAATCAGATAAGCCTCTTATAGGTGAGACAACCACTTTTGAAGAACCGCTTGTCTTTAAGCCCCAAGATACTCCTTAGACACCCAAAGAATGTCCTTTTGTTAATACAATTGAAGGTGAACTAGAGGAAAGAAATCCTAATCCCTTTTATATCTCCTTACTGCTAAATGGCCAGAAACTCAATAATTGCATTATTAACTCTGGCACATCAGATAACATCATGCCTGCCCCAGTTGCAAGAGCCCTCAGTCTCACCTTGACTAAAAATTATGGCCATTGTTATTCTATGGATGGGAAACAAGTACCGTTAATGGGTCAAGTCAAAGATGCCCAAGCCGTTCTTGCTGCATATCCTAACAAGCATCTAAAGTTGACTATCCTGGTGGCAGATATCCCAACTAGCTATGGTATGCTACTCAGTAGAACTTTCTGCAAGGATTTAGGAGGAGACATTAAGATGGACTGGTCAGAGGCCATGATCCCAGTAGGTAAAAAGAAAGTAAAACTTGAACCCAAGCCTAAAAATAAATATACTGTGGTACTCTCAGAGAATCCAAAAGCTCAAATTTTGTATGAGGAGTGTCATTTTGGAAACTATGTCATTTTAGCTGATCTTGAAAAGGATGGTGAAACTTCTTCTCAGAAAGAAGAAGGTATATGGAAGATGGAGTTTGATGGCGGCTGCTCCAATTTAGTCTTAGGTGCAGGGGTAGTCCTTTTCCCTCCTAATAAAGAATGTATCCCTCTTTCTTTCAAGTTAGATTTCAAAAATACTAAAAATACTGCAGAGTATGAAGCCTTACTTCTGGGATTGGAAGAGGCAAAAATGAGGGGAGTTAAGAAGTTGATAGTAAAGGGTGATGCCGAGTTAATCGTGAAGAAGGTGAAAGGCCAATTCTCTGTCAGGAATGAGAGGTAAAGCACTACAAAAATTTGGTATGGGATGAGCTGGATTTCTTCGATGCCTTTTCCATAGAATTTATACCAAAAAATCAGAACACCAGAGCAGATGCCTTGGCGGTATCGGCTTCATTATTGTTGCCACATCCTGACTTTAAAACTCAAAAATATCAAATCGAGATGATCTACAAGCTGAAAGTGCCTGATAATGTGGAGTATTGGCAGGTCTTTGATAGTGATTCCTAGCTCAGGGATTTCTTAGAATGTGCCGCAAGTTTTTCTGATGTATATTTTGAAGGATCTAACAGTGATTGCAAAGAAGTTTACAAAGATGTTGCAGGTAGTGATGGAGTGATTCAACTAAAGGGAAATAAAATCCCCAAAGGCCTTGTATCTCTAGAACATTTTTTCAGGAGAAAATATGATAATACTGTTAAAGAGAAGATATCCCATGTACATAATGCCAAAGGATATGACAAAATTGATATAGGAGAGCAAGATGATCTGAAATGGATTTCAATTGGTCAGACATGTACTTTGTCTGAAAAAGAAGACCTGACAAGGTTACTTAAAGAATACAAGGATGTCTTCGCTTGGGGGTATGAGGACCTAAAGAATTTTAGAGGAGGCCTTTTTAAACATCAAATCCCTTTAAAGCCTGGTGTTACCCACTTTCGATAAAAATTAAGGAACTATAATCCGAAAGTGTCTGGAGGCATATTAAAGGAAGATGAAAAAATGCTACAAGAAAGGATTATCTATCCCATTCATCATTCCACTTGGATCGCCAATATAGTTCCCGTGAGAAAGAAGAATTGCGAAATCGGGATCTGTGTTGATTTTTGTAACCTAAACCAAGTGAGTTTAAAAGATAATTATGCCTTGCCCATGATGGAGCACGTTCTTCAAGCTATATCAAGATCTGAAGTTGTCTATGCTAGATGGCTATTTCAGGTACAACCAAATCAGTGTAGCAAACAATGACCAACATAAAATGGTGTTTATCACCCCGTGGGGGACTTATGCATATAGTCGAATGCCATTTGGGCTGATCAATGCGGGTGCAACCTTCCAAAGGGAAATGAATTCTTCTTTCGAAGATCTCCGGAACAAAATTATAGTGGTGTATTTAGATGATCTTACCATTTTTTCAAAGAAGAGAGGTCAACACCTAAAAGATCTTGAGACAGTGCTTTTAAGATGTAGAAGCCACGGCATCTCTTTGAACCCCAAGAAATCAATATTCTTTGTGGAGGAAGGAAAATTACTAGGTCATATTGTCTCAAAGGATGGTGTCTGAATTGACCCCGAAAGGGTTAAGGCAATTCAACAGCTCAGCCTGCCTTTGAGCAGGACTGGATTGAAGTCTTTTTTTGGCCAGGTGAATTTCCTACGTGCGTTCATTCCAAAGTTTTTAGAAATTACTAGGTGCATGGTCGACATGATGAGTGAGAAAGTTCCTTTTAAGTAGAACGAAAATGGATGCAAATCTTTTAGTGATATTAAGGATGTGATATCTCAAGCACTTGTGCTAAAAAGTCCCAATTTCAAAAAGGACTTTATCATCTATTGTTATGTCTCCGAGCATACTCTGTTTGGTATATTAACACAAAAATATGAGAAAGGACAAGAAGCACCCATAGCCTTTATGAGCACGCCTCTGAAAAGACATGAGCTCAAGTAATCCCAAATGGAAAAACATGCCTTCTTCATAGTAAAAGTGGTAAAACAGTTCAAGTACTATATACTTCATTTCCATTGTATCATTTTCATCCCTGAGACTGCAGTGAAAAGTATTTTGACTCAGAAAGAGATTGGTATGAATAATAGAGCAGTTTGGATAGAAAATATTCAAGAGTATGATTTGATGATCAAACCAACAAATTTGGTAAGGGTGAAAGGCCTATGCAAGCTGATAGAAAATTGATGAAGTACCCATGGCATTGCTAGTTAGTCTAACTGATCCCTAGTTTTCAGACATGTCTTATTTCCTTACCTATGGTGAGTGTCCTAATCATTTAAATCCCAAAGAGAGGCATAACTTGAAATTAAAAGCAAGTAAATATGTGATATCCCAGGGAACATTATACAAAAGGGGCATAGATGGAACCTTTCTAAGATGCGTGGATGTTGAGCAGCAGAAAGAACTTTTGAAATTATTTCATGATGAAGCTTGTGGAGGCCACTACTCCTCAATTGTAACTACATTCAAGATTCTTCAGAATCATTTCTACTAGCCTAGCATGTTCAAGGACATGTACTAGTATGTTCACAATTGTGAAAAATATCAGCTTTTTACTAGGAGACCTCATATTGTTGCTCTGCCTCTTAAACCTGTGATTGTTGATGAGCCTTTCAAATAATGGGGGATAGACTTTGTGGGACCTTTGAACCCACCATCTAGTGCTGGGCATGTTTATATTCTCACGGCCACTGATTATTTTACTAAGTGGGTGGAAGCAGTCCCCACCAAGAAAGAGAACTCTCAAGTTGTGTGTGAGTTCCTCTTAAATTATATTTTTGTCAGGTTCGGGGTACCTATTAAGATAGTAGCAGACAATGCTACATACTTTTCTTCTGAAGAAATTTCAACTTTTTGTTATGAACATGGAATATCTCTGGCTCATTCCTCTGATTATTTCCCATAAGGGAATGGTCAAATTGAATCCAGTAACAAGAACCTGGTAGCAAACATGAAAAAGTTAATGCATGATAATCTGCGTGAATGGCATAAGAAGTTGTTTGAAGCTTTGTGGGCAGATCGAACCACTTTGAAAAGAGCAATTGGAATGGCCCCCTTTGAACTATTATATGGGATAGGAGCACATGTCTCCCTACCTTTGGAACTCTCCTCAACTAAGCTCCAAGCCATCATTGAAGATTAGTATTTTAAAGATCCTTTGGAGAAACAAGTAATGCATTTGAGTAGACTGGAAGAAGAAAGGGAGGAATTGGTAGATCATATTACAAAGCATCAGCTGAAGGTGAAGCAGATTTTCATATGTGGGTGCGGCCTCGTAACTTTATGGAGGGTGATGAAGTGCTTCTATGGGACAAGAGGAGAGAACCCAAAGGGTCTCATGGGAAATTTGAGTCTTTATGGAAGGACCCATTTATTATTTCTAAAACTCTTGGTTCAAATGCTTTCCGGTTGTCTTACCCAAATGATGTGAATCTGCCTTTTACTTATAATGGGTAGGAGCTCAAGTTATGCAAGATCTAATGATTTACTCAGTCACTACCCATCTACATATTAGGTAGTGTTTCCCTATTTTCCTTTTTTTTGTGTCATAGTGCTCTATTTTTCTTTCCCTTTGGTAGCCTTTTCTGCAAAACCAGTTATTCAGAGTTCTCTGCACATTGAGCAATATGCAGTCCCCAACTAGAGCCGATGTTAGAGGTAGTTAGAGTCACCATTATGGAAGTGTCTAAGACCCTTTCTAGTTCATTTATTTCAAGCTCATTTAGCACGTGCCCTTGAGAGTCTTTCCTTGCAGTAATCCTTCAATCGTCCATGCCCTTCAAGTTGTTAAGAAATAGCCTCCAAGTTTGTCAAGTTCAATTTCGGCCTTCCTTAGATGAATCTTTTCCAAGACTCATGCTTCACATGAACCACTTTGAACTCTAGTTCAAATTAGTTCGAAGCAGTTCAATGAATGTTTTTTCTTCTAACATCTATTTTTCTACAGGTGGGCCCTAGCTTACATCACTTTTTAGCGGTGAACCACTTCGAACCACTTTGAACTCTGGTTCAAAGTAGTTCGAAGAGGTTCAAAGATAGACAGTGGCTAGAGTCATAATTCAAAGGATAGTTGATGGGAAACATGACATAAGCTAATGGTGAAATGAGGGTTAAGTTTTTAAGATGGACAGTTTAGATTTGACGGGAGCCACAAGGCAAGCCTCGAATAAAGTTTCTGGTTGCGATTAATGAAATCGTTAACACGAGCGGGAGATATCATTTTGGGGAATGGTTAATAATGATATTAAAGATGGAAGATTTAAAGGACGTCCTATTGTTGAGTCATTACTGCTCACATCATTTGAAATTAATGTCCCCGACTAATGCTCATCAAAGTCAACTTTTCAGGGCATTAATCTTTCAAAAATATAAATAGCTTTGTAAGTTTTCCTTTCCCGTTATAATTATGCGGAGTCTCGGCTGTGTGAGGAGAAATTGTTCTGAGTCTGCGTAAAATAGGTAGCTCCTAAAGATTTTTCTCATTTCCTGTTGTTGTTTGATATATTGATTCGAAAGGGGGGGGATATTTATTTTTATTCCTGAGGGAGAGATGAGGTCCAGTATGCATTTCTTCAGGAATGTCAAGAATATGCAATGTCGAGCCCCTATTTTCATACACACAGACCTGTTAGGGATATCAGTAGAAAAAATGGCAATTGAGCTCACAAATTGTGCAATGAAAGATCATAGTCTAGAGTTCCTGTCAAGTGGATTATTAGAAGTCGCAACTTTTCTGCCGTCAGTTGTATGCTCGGAGTTGGTTGTGTAATGTATTAACATATATGATTTTAAATCCAAGTGAATTATGAATGTAGAAGGCCAAACCCTTATGCCAGTCAATAGAGAGACTATCATGGTTGTTTTTAAAATCCCAGAGGAATCTCTCGTCAGTTTTACTCCCACCCAATCTCTAGCTCAGTACAAAGAAAACATAGATAAAAATTGGAGTCATGTGGCTGGGAAGTGGACTCAAACCAATTACAAAGGTGGGTCTCAGTTACCTAAAGTCCTCACTAAAGACCACATGAAGCCACTTATTCATGATGTGATAGAGTTGCTTCACCGGATTAAAGGTTCAAAGCAGGTTCTCCTCTTTGAGGAGTGGATGTTTCATTTTATAGAGATAGTCTTGGAAGGGGGGAAACATATTGATTGGGTGGAGATTATTTCTAGTTCCCTAAGGGACCAACTTAAACAAGCTCAGGCCATTAAGAAAGATTTCTTTATGTCCTCCTATTTGATATACTATCTGGCATGCACACAGGATTTATCTACCATTCAACATGTTCCTTAGAATGAAGACCTTTTAATCTATGAGTACTATCCCTTATTAAGAAAGGATAAGATTTTGGAAAATTATAGGAA
This sequence comes from Chamaecyparis obtusa, assembly GCA_027943335.1. NCBI lineage: Eukaryota > Viridiplantae > Streptophyta > Pinopsida > Cupressales > Cupressaceae > Chamaecyparis > Chamaecyparis obtusa. The sequence continues at coordinate 54,908 of BSBK01009109.1, forward strand.
GGTTCATGATGTTTTCCTGGGTAGATTGTGTCAAAATTTGGTAGGAGTCCCAAACCAAAGAGTTTCATTGGAGGTACAGAAACTGATTCAAGCATACAGAAGTCTATACATTCAATTTCCACATTTCACCTACATCCGGGTTGGAGGCTTTGATGATGAACCTCTTAGGCTCCCAAGGTTTGCTTTTGACTATTTTATATTGGCAGAAGTTTGCAAGCAATTGTTCATAGTTATTAAAAATACCCTACCAGAAGAAAGGTGGCCTGCTATGTTCCCAGTTAAAATTGGCAACTTGGCCTATAATAGTATGATGGATGCTTCAATGATAGGAAGCAACCTATTGAGTTTTCATTTGCAATTTTATGAGTTAAGAAGGGGTTTTGACAATAAGGGCTTCGCTAGACAAGTTCTAAGCCTAAGTAATTATTCTTCACCCAGTTCACACCTTGAGGATCTATGGGAAGATCTTAGTGATGAAGAGGTAGTCTAGAAATGGGATCACTCAAGACTTGTAGTTCCACAGATCAAACTGTTGCAATTAAAGTTTGATATTAAGGGAGTAGAAGAGGATAGTTTTGAAGCTGCAGGTTCAGATGTTATCAATGTAGAAGCAAGAATTCCTTCGGCTATAGATTGGAATAGGAAAGAAGAAGATGATATAAATTTGAGGGCCCAAACCATATTCAGGGTTACAGAAACTTGGTTAACAGAAAAGAAAAAGAAAGGAGCTAAGAACCCCCCTCTTGAAGGCATAGTACGGAATCAGCCTTAAAAAATGTGAAACATGTCTCATCTAATGTATCTCCTGTGGTTTCTAATGCAGGTAAAGTTACATCCCCTAGGAAAAAGGTGGTTCCCAGTGGGCATCCTACCGCACCTAGATCGAGGCCTAGAACAAGATCAGAAAGGCATTTTCAGATGGCATCCTTAGGACCTGACTATCTCGATATTGAGATTAATGATGATGATATTTCCTTTTCAATGGATCAACAAGAAAAGGTTCAAGAAATCCTTACCAATAGCACAGATGTACCTCAGGCTGAGAATACTCCTGTAAAAACTCCTAACAATCGGATAGTCACTGGTTTACTTCCTCCCTAGCTAACTGAATCAATGAATAAAAGAAAGATTTACAAGCCCATTTCACTTCTTGTGAAGGAGATCATCACCAAATATGCTACCCGGACCCCCAAAGCAAAAAGAATGAAGATTTATGCAAGGCTATCTACCGATCTGTCTACTAGAAAGGTGACTGCAGAAATAGCCACCTTCAAGCCTAAAGAGAGAATTCAGGAACTAGAGGTTGAAGACTTTGAAATCACTAAGATGGAGCTTGGTGTTCTAAACAAGGATTCTAGGGATCATCTATTTAAATTTTTAGCTGATCATATGCTTAGGCAGTCGCAAAAGGATGGGAGAGAGAAACGTGAGTTGAAATAGCTGGTATCTACCATGGTTGAGTTTCTTTCCTTACTCACTAATGATGGAGTACTACCACTAGCCCAGTCTTCTAAAGATTTTGATCCGAATTCAGTTGAAAGCCAAAGGCTAGTGAAATAGATACAACAGGGCAGATTTATGGTGGAGGTCATGAAATCTTGGATAAATAATGTTATCACTAAAGGGAGTACTTTCATCTATGATTTTATATCTACTTGCTTAGATGGAGAAGGATTACTCGGTGAGATTAAAACCCTAGTTCCAAGCTAGGAAATGGAGGAAGAGAAATGCACAGTGATTGTCATACAAGTTCAAGAAATAGAGACCTATGGTGTGACTCAGTTCTTAGTAGAAAATCTGATGAAGCTAGTAGATCCTTGTATGTTGTTCATCTTGAAACAAAACTTCAAATGGAAAAATACAATGTTTAAAGCTGCGATCTCTCAAGCCAAAGAAATAGAGAAAGAGGTGTTGGATATGCATGTGGATGCCCTTAAAGACATCAAGATAGTGAATCCCTTGAGTATTTTGCAAATTGATGAAGGTAACAGGGATGCAGATGCCATGGTCAAAGTCTTTATAGACACCATGAATGCTCTCAAAGAAAAAAAAGCATCGATAGCAAACGTGGAATCTATGTTGCTGTTGAACAGAGGTCAGTTACCTAAACAGGCGGAGAGGATCAGGGAGTTAAGATGGGAAAAGAATGTGACTCGGGCGAAGCTGACAGGTCTGAAGAATCTGCACTTTCAGCCAGCCCAAGAATTGGTGAATGTGTTCCGATCCTGGAAGCTCATACAAACTACCACATCAGAAGGCCTCGGAGGGAGTTAGTATTTTTCGGGACAACATTTACCTTTCTTTATGTTTTAAAAGACACGTGTTTTGAAACTCTCTTTTTAGTTATATAACTAGTTTTAAATGGTTTTTCTAGTGTCTGAGAGGCTGGGTTTTTCTGGAGGCTCTCTCGGACCTAAAACTATTAATGTTGGAGCATTGAATAGTAAAAGGGTTAGAAAATATAGATAGATAAGTAGATAGTTTATTGAAGTAGATAGTTAGCATAAGTCTTTTAAGTTCTGAAACAGTTTGTGACTTGTTTTGATTAAGATTTTGATCCGATCATATATGAATACATAGATGCATGGTATGGTTTAGATCTTTGAATCAAAATCTAGAATGTATTGATTACTTTGAAAATTGGTACATTTAAATCTGTGCATGTATTATTTATATTCAGTCACTTTTGGTTTCTTTCTAGTTTTTCCTTCTTGAGTTATTTTATAGGTTATTTGTTTTAGAAGTAATTAGTAGATCTAGGTATTCTTCATAGTTAAATTTAATCATTTATTGATTATGTAAATCACCTCAATACCCAAGAGTATTTGAGTGGTCCTTCTACACTTTCTGGTTAAAGGTGTATGAATTTACTTTTATGTTGATAATTCATTGAATATCCTACAAGGAAGCTGAACCTTAAAAATTCAGAGGGAAGTAATTTCTAATGCTTACCCAACTGTTGATGAATTGTTTGTCTTCAGAAGCATAGAGTCTTTATTCATTTTCATTTAAGAAGAGGAAGACAAATCCGTTTGCCAACAAATCGCATGTCAAAGAAAAAAGGGATGTTTTTACATTTGCATGTCTTTAAATAAAAATACATATTTATGCATGTATAATTGAAATATAGAATTGTTTGCCAAATAAAAAAGAGCTATTTTTAAATTTGCATGTCTTTAAATAAATATTTGTGTATGTGATATAGATTTGCATGTCAAAAAATATATTTATTATATCGTAGACAAGAAATATGCATGCCCTTTATTTTTATAGAATAAATTAAACAATGTATTTTTATCAAGAAAAATAAAAAATAAAAAATAAAAAACATATAAAAGTGCTTCTTTCCATGCAATCAATATATTTTTAAAAAATATTTAATAACTTAAAAAGAAAAAGAAAAACTTCCTTTTTAAAATTTTCATGTAGCAGTATTCTATTTTTAGAATATATGTATGTATGTATGTATGTATTTGATGGGATTTTAAATGTGGATGTGTTTTATAGTTGGAGTTTTCTTTTATTTTTGTTTGTGACTACTTGTTGATTATGGGTAGAGTAATGCCTTGGGAGGGGATTCTGACTTTGGAAAATTGAATTATTTTATGGATTTATACTTTTTACTCCTTGAGTCTATATTATAGAAAGGCCATAACCATTTGAAATCACAATTGGTTCATGTGTTGTGTAGGTGCATCTGTTACTTATGTCATGTGATTTTTGAGTCCTCTATCATTATTTGACCATGAGGGGTGACAATTGTTATTGTGGTGTTAAGATTTTATTTGCCTAGTAACCTTGTTCCTTTTGTTGTGATTGCTCTATGTTCTAAATGATGGCCTTTTTGGGTTATGTTTTACTCCATGTTTGGAGAGAGATGCTATTGATGCTATTGATGATCATTGATGTTGTGATATAAGAACTATGAGCTTTTTTTATTGTTTATTGAGATGTCCATTATGTGGTGGATAGTTTGGATCCTAGTATAGGATGTGATAGTTTTTATTGTGCTCCATACTTTACTTTGGTGACTTTCATGATTTAATTTTTGATGAGAAGTATTATATGGCTTTGTATTTTTCTTCTATTTGTTTCTTTTGGTTTGAGCACTAGGGTAGGTTATCTAGGAGTATAGAGGAGAAGTGGCTTATAATGGGTGGCAAGGCCCTAAAGTGGCTTCCAGGATAACTCATTGTATGTTGAGTAATAAGTAATAACTTAATAAATCTATTAGGAGAGAAACATTAATAAGATAATATGTGTGTCTTTCTCATTCCTTGAGTGCTAGTACAGGCTAGGATGGGTGTAAAGAAGGTGCTTTCAGATCCAGAGGTGACTTTGGGGTGTGGCATAGTTGGTTTTCTTGTCTGTACGAAAGGATTACTAATACCACATATGGTCACTTAGGGATTGGGGTTCAAAGAGGCTTGTGGAGTAACTCAAGTGTTAGATGTATGTGATGACACTTCCCTATGTGTGTTCTAGGTTCCTACATTATATTTGGCACACCTTATTTGTATCTTGATCATTCATATTTAATAACCTTATAACCATTTTATACTTTTTATCCAATGTACCTTTTCATTAGCCTTGCTTTCTTTTGGATGTTTGTTTGAGTGAGGTCTAATATTTATCTCCTCAGCCCGGTGGAGTGGACCTCTGGGTTTCATGTAGTTAGGTGGTTGTACTTCTTTTTACCAATGAGATCTCTGACATTCATGTTCTTGAGCTTGGATGATCCTAGTTGATAAGTTTCTCTATCTTCTTATTCATTATTGGAGATTTTCTTATTATCTTCATGACATGTATATCTTGTATTCTATGATGTATTGACTTGATACATCATTCAAGAGATGTATATATGTACTTGTGTTGTATTAGTGACTTGATTCATTATTACAATCCCTACGTTATGTGTAGTAGAATTTGTATTATTTATATATACCATGATGCATCGATTGTGTCTTATTGTATGTACATTTTCTTACATTGATGTAATGAATGTATCTTATTATTCAATTGTATTTTATATGTTTGTTTATGAATTGTAATCTTTTAATTATGATCAAGAGCTACTTTATGTTTTAGTTTGGGTTTTAAAATGAACATAAGATATATATGTTAGAGTAATAAAGTGCTTACTTATTAATTAAATCATATTGATTTAATTACTAAGTCACTTATTATCTCTTTCTTCTTAAGCTAAACTTTAGGCATATAATAATTAATTGTTTTATTAATTATTATTGTGCAACCTAGGTTTTACCTTTTTAGGGTTTTGATCTCCTTTTATAAGGATTGATCTCTCTTGTAATCTTATTGAGAAATATTTATTTTATTGAATTGAAACTTTTGTTTTTGCACATCAAGAATGTCTCCTCTTTCATGGATCCATGCATCCAAGCCTTTCTAACTTCTTGCTTCTCTCTCTTTCTATGACAGGTTTTTTCATGCAAGTGTTCTTGGGAACTCTAGGTTGTTTACTCATCAACTCCAATATGGTATCAGAGCTTTAGATCTCTTTTCCCCTCTCCTCTTCCTCAGAGATTCAGTCATGTTCATCAAATCTGTAGTTTTAGAGGGTTTTATATTGGATCTAGGGGACCTCTCTTTCTAGTCATATTAGCTTCAAATGGACCTCAGGGTTGCATTCACAATGTCAAAGAACCCCTAGATCCATATAAAATTTTTCCAATTTGGACAAAGTTGGAATTTGTGGCAAAAAAAATTGAAATCGGCCCCAGCACGGATCCTGAGGCACTCACTAGTTTTTTGGAGCATTTTTGGCTCAAACAGACCTCACCGTTGAGCTCGCAGCGGCCAAGAACCCATAGATCTATATTAGGCACATCAAACTCAGATGTCATTACATTCTAAGGCAAATTTATTTTTGCATGCCAGGTTGTACAACCCTAGCACACAAATTGATGCAAAATTGTACGAACTGGCCTGTAAATTGAGGTAAGCATTATACAACTCTAGCATGCAAATTATGGAAAATACCAAATGGCTCTCACACACATCTTGAGGCTGTACGATGATTTCCTAAAAAAAAAAAAATTTGCTACGACGGCCATTTGGCTGTCAAATTTAAGCCTATCATTTGTTGATGTCAGCATGCATCAACATACCTATGGTTTTTTTGCTCATAACTTAAGCATACGGTGTTGAAATCAGGCAAACAAGATATTGTCAAAAAGTTGGTTCTGAGCTCTATCCAGATCTAGAGGTTTGGATTTTTTATTTTGTTTTTTTTATGGTGTTTTTTACTGTCAAAGCCAGATGTTCACATTTGCACTCCAAGAGCTCTATCTTGTGCATCTGGACTCCTTTTTGGGAAAATGATATATCGTTGGAAATCTTGTTTTGAGACCTTTCTACTGCTATGAGTCATTTTTCTAGATTCTGCTCCAAGTATATCTTATTTAGTTTCTTGCATTTTTGCAATTTGGTAGATATATGAGATGTTTCAGGTCCTAGAATCTTTTCCTTTTGTGGAATGGCTCATCTTAGGATGTTCTTTTGTTTCAGCAATCTTTTCTCTTCTTTGAGTAGTGTATAGTTCACTTTTGTAGCATTCTTGTATGCACACGCACTGAGATTAAGTGTCATTCTATTGCATGTATGGGATCTTACACATGTTCATGCTCTTTGTACTCACATTCCATTATAAAGTGTCAGGGGGGTTTGATGTTTGCCTTTTTTTTCCATCTACTTTTGTCATGTGAGTGTTCCTCCAATGACATTACATTGAGGTATCTCTATATGTGTTTGTACTCTCTTTGTACCTTCTGTTGGAATTAGGAGAGATAGGTACTGAGAGGGGAGGGGTGAATCAGTGCCTTCAAAAACTTTTACTTGTAAACCTTTCTGATATATAACTATAAATAGTAATAACCGACCAAAACAACTTGAATCTAACTGCATGTATCAATCATTCATTTAACTTATGAAAGTAAATAACATGACATCAATATGACAATCACATGACACAAGTATTTTGGTAACACAGAAACCCTTGTTAGAAAGTAAAAACTGCAGTGGGGATGACACCCACAAATTCTTCACTACTGCAAATAGAAAAGGTTTGCCTATTAGGGCTACAAGTTTTGATCACTTCTAGTGATCTCACCCTATTAGGAGTGACATGTTAGATCAGCTAGATCTACCTAGTTATAGGATTTTAACAACACTAATGAAGTGTGCACTCAGCTAAGAGATTTACATAAGACTATTAAGTCTACTTTGTTAAGAGATTTTATCCAAAACTCTATTACAATTGTCAGAAAGCAATAGTCAATTATTTTATATTTAACAACTCACTTGTCTGATACAGATCTATAAGCTCTGATAAAATATCACCTTACTTGTGATGAATCTCTGCTCTGAACTGCTTGGTAGCCTTTTCTAATTCTACTCAATTTGAATTCCTCTGTACTCAGTTCTACTCTGTTAACTGATAGACTTGAAATTAGGCAATTACTTCAAGTACTTTGTGATTCATATATCAGCTCACACCAAAATAATGTGAACACACAAATATATAGTGTTTTGTTTTTGTCGCTTTAACAAAATTAGGTTACACAACATATTCATAACCCTAAGATCTATGGTGTACAAAAATAACCGAGATCAACTATTACAAAAGATATACATTGCATTTAATGAATATCATCACATTAAATGTTCCTCAATCTTGGTAAAACATTTTATAAACCATTGTAACCATTTGCATAGAAGTATGTGCCATTTTTTATTACTATGCCATTTTCTGTGATCCTCGGTAAACACTGTGTAAACTACTCAGTGTATTTTGTGATGCTCAGTGTTTACTGTATGTTGGTGTTGGTGTCTGCTGGTGCTCAGTAAACTGCCTGTTGCTTGGTATATATGCTTTACTGACTAGTCTGTCTAGCTTCATGTTACTGATTAGCTCAATGTAAGTGACTGACCAATATCTTTACAAACCTTTGATGCTAATGAAAACCTTAAATACTCAATAGAGATAACAATCTCCCCCTTTGGCATTAGTATCAAAACTTTGAATGTATATAGACAAAATTTTCTATATAACTTATATCTCTGCCATATACATATACACATCAAAAAATTTCTAAGTACTAAGTACTCCCCCTTGGTGCATGCTCCCAGTAATATGTAGTATACATAGCATCATCTATGTACATATTTGGCATAACAACTTATACATTGTTTTCCCCCTTTTTGATAGTAATACCAAATACAAAAATTAAGTATTATACTCACATCTTGTCAAAAATATGCTGGTGGGTTTTCTTCACTAACTCCAAGAGGTTGTCCCATTCCTCTTTCAAGTTGGTGAGAGAAATGTGCTCAAGACTGACTTGTGCATGCATGTCAAAGATGTTATCTAACACCGAAATTTTTGGTGTTGCAATGAGTTGTTTGGTTTTGACAATGTGTGCCTCAAAAAATTTCAGGTATGGTAGGAGTTCTTTATGTAACTCAGTAACCTGATCTGTTATGTGCTCTTCTTATTTCTTCAAATCTTCTATTAACCGCCAGAGTTCCTGAACTCATTGAATGTGCTTTAAGAAAGCATGTATAGCTGCATTTGTACTCAACTGTATTTTTGCTTCCAATCCTTTGATCTTTTCACTGACTTCAATAGTGAAGGTGTCTATAGTACAAAGCTTCAATAAATATTGATAAATTAACTGGGTGATGGTTTTTGTCTCGATGATTACCTCAGATAATTTGACCTTCTTCAATGCCACTTCTAGGCTTATTTTCTCTGCTAGTTTGTGTTGTATCCTAGATTCTGCCCTTTCTTCAATCCATTTATCTGCATCAATATCTGGGTCATTGATCTTCTCGACAAGTGTAGCAAGTTGATCTATGATAGGAGCATCCTCATCAATATTCACCTCAAGTACTACCTGTTGGAGGATATCCCGTACATTTGTTAAGATTTCTTTTCATTTGTGTTCTTGCTTCAACTTCTCTTGCGCTGCCTTTCTTGAACATAATTCCCCATATTTACTCAATTCTTCGGGGCTTAAGGTCCTCAGGTCACACTCAGGGATAATGATCACTTCATCTAGGGTGACCGGACCTTTTCCTTTCTTCTTCTTCTTCTTCTCTGATGCTAGAGGTGATTTCTTCTCAATAATAGCAATAGTTTTATCTCTAGATTTTGGAGTATCCTTCCTGGTTAACACGTGTTCTTCCTTCTTCTGCTCCTCGATAGCTATAGTCTCAATTGATATAGTAGGAGTCTCAGATGTGGTTTCAAGTGGGATCACCTCTGTTTCCTTTTTTTCTTCTATTTCCTTTGCCTACGTGGAAGGTGCCTCTATTTGTGTAGGCTCATCTGTTTCTGTAGGTTTCTCTATGTCTCAATCCCCTGTGATGTCTTTGTTTTGCTTGGGGTCTGAGCCATTGGGTTGTACTTGGGAAAGAATTTTAGCTACTTTTGCAAGTACAGGAAGTTTACCTGGTAGTGATGTAAATAGACATTTAGTGTCTAGTGTGTCATATTTATTAGGTGCAATATTCACATCTTCATCATCTTTGTCATCAGGATCACCATTTTTGATGTCCTCAATGAGTACATCATCATCGGTTTTCTTCTCCAGTTGAACTTCAACTTTATCCGGTGCATCCTATGAAATACTTATTTCTTCCTTCTCCTCGGTGATATCAATTACCTCGGTAACTGATATACCAGTATTCTTTGATTTCTTTGTTATTCCCTCATCAATGCAAATACCTTTACCTTTGGAATTGTTTCTCTTCTTAGACAAGTTTAAGAATGCTTCTTGCTCAGCTTTTTCTTCGGCCTTCAAAATTGATGTCCACATAGAATCAGTTGTGGTATCCATATCAACTACATTTTCATCCATGATCATCAAGGATCTATTCTTGATCATAAATTTTTCTTGGTATTTGGTCAAGTAGTCACTAACTTCTCCAAAGCTTAGATGTGAGGTTGCCCGAACTAGAGGGCATTCTCTCTTTCTTTTCTCGGTGTCTAGTGCAATAGCCCATTTTTCAATAATCTTGTCATCCAACTTCTTCGGTAATGCACAGGCAAATTCCATTGGAACTTTCTTGAATGTTATCATCATTTGGATGACAACCTCTTCTATCTTGGTTTGATCTTCTTTTGACATCTTGTCAAATCTGTCTAGTAAGGGATCAGTAAGGTCTCCATGTTCAATTATGTCTTCAATAATTTCATCTATTATTTTTGCCTTGTTACTGACCACTTTGAATTGATTGACATCATCTTCAGTCTTAGTTTCCTTAAGATCTTCTTTATTTCTTATGAATTTTCTCCTTTTCTTTGGTGCCTCAGCTATAGCCTTGTTCTTTCTCTTGATATATTTCTTTGTCTATGTAGCTACCCTCTTTTTTTTTACTTTCTCTACTTCTTCCTTATCAGTTGGTGGTGGTGCAGTTGACGATCATGTTTTCATACCTTCTTGTACTGGTAACTGCTTCTTTATAGGAATTTCAGGTGGAGGAACTGGTGTGGGATCTTCTTCTTTGTCAGACTCGATCTCCTCACTATCATATGGTTTGTCAGCCAACTGTAATTGACCTTCAGTTTCTTTTTCAACCAGTGTGTCTTCAGATGTATCAGACCTGTCTCCACATTTAGTAGTGAGATTTTTCTTCATCTTCTTTACCTTTCTAGAAATTTTACCGATCTCTATATTTGTTGAAATCCTAGATTTGGCCTCTTCATATACTCCAAACCTAGTGGCAATGGGATCTTTTGGTAGTGCAAGCAATGCATTAATAGATTTCAGTGCAAAATCATGGTTCATTTCATATCCCATCGGTGCCAACCATTTTATCCTAGGTTCAACTGCTTTTATCAAAGTATAATCTATGTTGACTACAAAACATATATCATTCTCAAATATTTGAACTAATTCCCTTGGAATTCTTCTTCTTTTATGCATTTTAGACTAAAACTCTTTGAAATATGCATCAAACTCTATATTCAATGTATCTCCTAACTTATTCATCATTTCATTGATCTATTTTGTTATCGGTATATCCAGTTTCCAATTTACTTTACTGGTGCTAGGTACATACTTTTGTAGATAGAAAAATATGCAAGCAAGTAGTGATCTGAACTTACATATGTTAGACTTATTTTTCCTTATAGTCTTCATATTCTCCTGAAGTTGATGAAATAGTACCTCGGCAAGATCAACCTGGTGACCTTTTACCACAATTTTGTTCACCATGTCTACTACGCTGCAGGGTACACTGTTGAGTCTGCTCAATTGAAATAACTTGTACCTAATCACATGTGCTGCAAATTTGACTGTTGGGTCTCTGATTGTCAAAATCTTCAGTGCCTGACCATCCCATTATGCTCTGGTATTTTTCTCAACATCCAGTCATGATGAACTATGGAAAGCCTTAGCCTTATCAGTTGTAGGGAGCCCAGTAACCCTACTGATCATTTTCTTGTTGACCTCAATCAGTTTATCCAACCAGAATTTGTCATCATGATACTTGCTCAAAATGATTCTGATCCAATCTATTTTAAATGATTGTGGAAAGTTTATAAAACATGATAACCCTGATTCCTCAATCTTCTTGTGATCTATTTTCAATTTACCATCGAGGCCACAAAGTTGTTGATATGCTGCTATAGTTTCAAAATCTCCAACTTCTCCGATTTTGCAATGAATATATGATCTTACATCTTCTGTCAATAAAACCCTTTTTGGTATGCTTGAAAAAGCACCCATTGTATCTATTTGTGATGCGACCTTGGGATGTGGCTTAAACTTAGGTTCGATGAAATTTTCCCTAACGATTAGATTAACTTCCTCCTTAATACTTTGTGATTTGCTTGCAGATGATGTAGATGCCATAAATTAATTCTAGGGTTTTGGCAAGCAGCAGGCTAAAAAGTTTTTGATAGCAAATGAACTTACTCGGTATCGTGAAGAGTGATGTCAGTTCGATCTAAAGTAGCCTTGAATCCTTTTGAAAATCTTTTTAGCTCAAACTCTGCTCTTTGAATTCTCCGCTCTTCAAAATTGTAATATTAAAATGAACTCTATTCCTATGTATTTATAGACTTTTCGATATTCCCGCTCAAACTTTCATGTAATAAATGCTTGACCTAACTTTCGGTATGAAACAACTGTCAGCTCGGTGACAACTAAAATTTTCATCCGCTCAGTTAACATAGAATTTCTTCATCAGTTGATACATGTGCTCGGTTAACCTTAGATAGTGATTACCGATGGGTAACCAACTCTCAGTCTCTCTTTTACCAACTATATAACATTGTTAGCTCATGACATCTAAACCATAGTGCATCTTTATTCATGTTGATTTGGTATAAGTACATCATGCATAAGGAACTGTATGTAAAATGTGATCATTTGAAATGTCATTCCCATACATACCTATTTCACCTTAAGTGGAGGTACCGATGTCACCCAATCCAGTGGATGAGGTATCACCGACAGCATTACTTGACTCAACATTCTCATTAGATGCCTTCTTCCATATAGTGTTCCTTAACTTCATGATATCTTTGATAGTATATCCACTTTAAAATATATGGTTTTCATCTGGTGCTTGGTCTCTACAGTTCTTGCTTAAATGACCAACCCTATGACAGTGCATTCAAGCCATTCTAGTGCTTGTCCAGCTTCTTGATTATCGAATCCGAATCTTTCTGTAACAATTTTCTGCAATGTGTCCATATCTACCACAAGCAGTGTAGTTAGCCAATGTATTATAATATCAAACATAGGAGTTACCTTGTCTCTTCGATTGATAGGGCTTTCACTATGTTTGCTGCTTAGGAGTCCATACTTGCTTCATCTTAGCCTTACACACTCGTGTAGTGTGTCCATGTTTATTACAAGTATAGCATATTTTCTCCATAGTGGTATTATTAGCAAGATCATTTTTTTTAGCTCTACACTCATAAGAAGGATGTCCAAACTTACCATAGTAATTACAATATCCATTGAACTTGGGAGTGACAGGATGTTTACCTTGTGCTTTGATTCTACACACATTAGATGTGTGTCCCAGTTTGCCACAGTGATAACATGTCAACACTTTAGGTTTCTGATTTTGATTGATGTTGACTTGTTCAGCTTGTTGTGATAATTCTCCTTTTCCAATGTAGCCTATTCCAACTCTACCCCCAAATCTTCTTTGATTAGACAAAAAATCATCAATCTTCTTAAAACTGTCCTCAGTAAGTTTCTTCATTTCATTTTGTTGTTGTTGATTTTTCACTTCATTTCTTAACTTCTCATTCTCTTCTCTGAGTCTTGCAACATCTTCTAGTCTTCTTGACAATTCTCCATTTACTCGGTTTATCTCTTGATTTACAGTCATCGTTTGATTAGTTAGTTGGAAATGACAATCAGTGAGTCTCTGTATCTCACTCTCTTTAGCTTGAAGTTGTTCAGTCATCTGTCTTCGGTCATCAATAGCCAAATTCCTTTCTTGCTTGGCTTGTTTTGCATTGTTCATTGTTTCTACCATTCTCACCATCTGAGATTCTTGACTGATTTGTAGTGCTTTCACTTGATCAATTAAATGTTGATTTTTTTTTAGATAAACTAGTGATCATGCTTTTAGATTCATCAGAGATGCTTCCAGAACTAGATCCAATATGCTCAAACATGTCATCAATGGGTTCTTCATGGTAACTAATCTCATTTTGTAGAGTAGCTAGGTTCTTTCTTTCAACCAGTAATTTCTTTAGCCCTTCCTTGGCTTGCTTGTACTATTCAATAAACATTTGCATTTGTATCTTCTGATTCTCAATAGTCTTATCAAGCTTGTATCTCTCCATGACTTAGATCTTCACCCTTCAGTGGTTAAACTGTTCAATAAGAGAAGTTTTCTCTGATACCAATTGTTGGAATTAGGAGAGATAGGTACTGAGAGGGGAGGGGTGAATCAGTGCCTTCAAAAAATTTTACTTGTAAACCTTTCTAATATATAACTGTAAATAGTAATAACTGACCAAAAAAACTTGAATCTAACTACATGTATCAATCATTCATTTAACTTATAAAAGTAAACAACATGACATCAATATGACAATCACATGACACAAGTATTTTGCTAATGTATAAACCCTTGTTAGAAGGTAAAAATTGCGGTGGGGATGACACCCACAAATTCTTCACTACTGCAGATAGAAAAGGTTTGCCTGTTAGGGCTACAAGTTTTGATCGCTTCTGGTGATCTCACCCTGTTAGAACTGACATGTTAGATTAGCTAGATCTACCTAGTTATAGGATTTTAACAATACTAATGAAGTGTGCACTCGGCTAAGAGATTTACATAAGACTGTTAAGTCTACTCTGTTAAGAGATTTTATCCAAAACTCTATTACAATTGTCAGAAAGCAATAGGAAATTATCTGCTATTTGACAACTCACTTATCTGATACAGATCTATAAGCTCTAATAAAATATCACCTTACTTGTGATGAATCTCTGCTCTGAACTGCTTAGTAGCCTTTTCTAATTCTACTCAATTTGAATTCTTTTGTACTTGGTTCTGCTCTGTTAACTGATAGACTTGAAGTTAGGCAATTACTTCAAGTGCTCCGTGATTCATATATCATCTCACACCAAAATGATGTGAACACACAAATATATAGTGTTCTTTTTTTGTCAATTTAACAAAATTAGGTTACACAACATAGTCATAACCCTAAGATCTATGGTGTACAAAAATAACCTAGATCAACTATTACAAAAGATATACATTGCATTTAATGAATATCATCACATTAAATGTTCCTCAATCTTGGTAAAACATTTTATAAACCATTGTAACCATTTGCATAGAAGTATGTGTCATTTCAGATTACTGTGCCATTTTCTGTGATCCTCGATAAACACTGTGTAAACTGCTCGGTGTATTTTGTGATGCTCGGTGTTTATTGTTTGTCAGTGTCGGTGTCGGTGTCTGCTAGTGCTCGATAAATAGTTTGTTGCTCAGTATATATGCTTTACCAACTAGTCTATCTAGCTTCATGTTACCAATTAGCTCAATGTAAGTGACTAACCGATATCTTTACAAACCCTTGATGCTAATGACAACCTTAAATACTCAATAGAGATAACACCTTCAATGTTTCAAATTCTTCTTCATCATGTAGTTCATATTGGATGATCTTTTTAGTGTACCTATCATTACTCCCTTGTCAATATTGTGGGGGGTTTCTACTGTTGGTTATATTGCTTCCTTGGTTCGATAGTGTGAGCTTTGTATTCAATATTTGATTCTATGTAATAGGCAAATATAGTGGTTGGGTACCTATGCATTCCGGTGAGATGGAGCATTTACCATATGGACACTCTTCTCTTTCATGTTTTTGGATGCACTCTTCCAGCTTTGATTGATCATCTCTTCAGACTTTGGTGTTTTTATGTCATCTGTATCTTCAATTTTAGTTGTTTGCCTTTGTTTTCCTCATGATTTGAGAAGTGTTACTTGAGGGCACTCATGCAGATTACATTCTTCTCTACCTAGTCATATTTCAGTGGAGGATCTTCAGATCATCATTTACTTCTTGAAAAAGTTTGCAGCTTCTTGATTCAATGATGTTGTACATGTTCATCATGTTAGAAATAATAGTCCACAATACAACTGAGAGGGGGGGATGAATTAGTTGTATGATAGATTATTAAACTTTAAACTTTGAGTAGCAGCAATATCATATCTAATGAACACAATAAATGCCAATATAATAACACAATATTTTGGTCTTAGGGAAACCCTGTTAAAGGTAAAATCCCTGGTGGGAATTAGCACCCACAAATGATGTACTGAGAGTGTTGTATCATTGTTAGAAGATTTAACCATGTTACAATCTTATTAAACCATTACAGTACATAGTCATTGTTAAAGGATAGACCCTATTAGGATTCAAGAAAGTAGGGTGGGCTCACTGCCTAGGCTCACTACCCAAAGAACGTTAAATCTACCTTTAGAACTCACTATTTGTAACAAGTGTATATGAAGATATACATAATCTTTTGAATTATCTAACAGCAACTGTCTTTTCTTGATCATTTCCAATGAAGTTCACCAGTAAACCTATGCTCTACATCTAGCAAACACAAGCTCACAGCTTCTTACAATCTTCTCTATGTCATATTCATTCTCACCATATCTTTTCCAAAGAAAAGATCTTACATATATACCCTATTACATTCTACATGATCAGGTCAGCCAATTAGGATTTCCTATTTACATAAACTCTTGCTAAGATACACACAGTACCTAAAAAAAGTATATAATGATTCCATTACAACAATTAAGGACTGACATCCTTAATTTACATTTGCCAAACAAAATGTATGCTACACTTCTGAAGTCGGCTCCCAAATAAGTCTTCTCCAGATCACACACCATAGCTGGCATCATCCATCATTCTATACCTTGTGTTGACCAATGAACATCCTTCAGTGCCTTGTCTTTCATCTCTCCAACTCACATGTACTGAATCCATATCTTCTATAAGATATACCAAAAATACAGAGACTCACTCTGTCAGCTTCCACTGTTACCGTCCAGTAACCAATCTTCACCAAAACATGTGTAACTCTGTCAATATGGAATATTACATGATGCGATCTTGGATATAAGATCACAACATATTCTTGTACTCTCATCTATCTTCGCACATTCTAAAACATCCATACAGTGTATGTACACTGTCATACTCAACTTGTACTCTTCATAGAGAAATATGTTGATATCAGTGACGAACCACAAATGATAATAGTATGAATGCCCATTCAGTAACATAGTGATTAAACATATATTAAATGTATCAATCACCACCCCATGCATTAGCAATATCTAACAATTTCCCCCTTTGGCATTGATGTCAACATATGAGAAAATCCATCATCCCAAAGTTATATCAATCCAAATCTCTGCAACCAAATAGTACTACATACAATCTACCCATACAATAGGGATTTTCTCATAGCAACACTCGCCCTTTGACAACAATGATAAAGGGTTCCATGAGCCATCAACTATTTTCCAACATCTTTCTTCCATAATCACTTCCCCTAAGGAGTAGATCCCTACATCCAGTCTAGAATATGATAAGGCTCTGAAAACCTCTGGACTAATGCATCTCTACATCATTTATTTCTTACTAGGAGGGGCCTGAACCCCAAGCATACTTCTGATATATTCAAAAGTATCTTTTGGCAGTAGCTTTGTGAAGATGTCTGCAATCTTCTCTTTTGTACTAATATATTCTAAATTTATTTCCTTCTCTGACACCTTGTCTCTCAAGAAGTGATACTTGATAGAAATGTGTTTAGTTTTAGAGGGCATCACCGGATTCTTTGACATATTCACTATACTGGTGTTATCACAGTGGATAACCATAGGCTCATCAAAATTTATTCCAATGTCCATCATTTGTTTCATCCAAATAATTTGAGTGCAATTGATAGTAGCAACAACATACTCCGATTCAGCAATAGATTGAGCTATAAAATCTTGTTTCTTACTCAGCCAAGAAACCAATTTTTTCCCAAGGAAAAATGCACCACCACTAGTACTCTTTTTGTTATCAATGTTTCCTGCCTAATCAGCATCAGTATAAGCATGAAGTTCAAAGCTATCATTTATGTCATACCATAGGCCATAGTCTATGGTTCCTTTCAAATATCTCAGTATCCTTTTCACAATAGCTAGGTGTGTTTCTTTGGGTTATGCCTGATATCTAACCACAATTCCAACAACATTAGTAATGTCTGGTCTAGTGTGGGTCAGATATTGTAATCCTCCAACCATTGATCTGTACATGTTTTGAAAAATACACTTTGATTCATCATCAATTGTTAGCTTATTACTAGTCATCATGGGTGTGTCGACTGGTTTACAGTCCTCCATTCCAAAAAAAAATCAACATTTCTTTCAGATATTTAGTTTGATAAATAAAAATGCCATCTTTGCTCTGATTTATTTGTAGTCCAAGAAAGAAAGAATTTCACCTATCATGGACATCTCAAATTCACTTTCCATTTCCTTAAAAAAATTCTCACATAGATCATCATTGCCTCCAAATATAATATCATCAACAAAGACTTCTATTATCAAGATTTCATCTTCACTAGTTCTTAAATACAAATTAATGCCAGCATTATCTTTTCTGAATCCAAGCCGAAGTAAGTACTTGTCTAACCTTGCATACCAATCCCTTAGAGCTTGCTTCAGCCCATACAGAGCTTTCTTCAACTTACATACCATGTCTCCATCATTGCATAAAGGAAATCCATCAGGTCGTTCTATATACACTTCTTCTTCAAGATCCCCATTGAGGAATGTAGATTTTACATCCATCTGATACACCTTAAACTTCTTATGTGCAGCATAAGCCAAGAATAATCTTATAGCTTCTATTCTGGCAACAGGAGAAAATGTCTCTTCAAACTCTATGTCTTCTTGTTGTGAGTAGCCTTTACATACCAGTCTTGCTTTGTTTCTTACAACAACCCCTTCTTCATTCATTTTGTTTCTGAAAACCCATTTAGTTCCTATCACATTTCTGTTATGAAAAGCCATTTTTGGTTAGGAACCAATTCCCAAGTGTTATTCTTCTTTATCTGATCTAATTCTTCTTTCATAGCATTTATCCAAGATTCATCCCTACAAGTTCATCTGTATTCTTTGGTTCAACTTGAGAAATCAAACAAATTTCTTCTCTAACCTTTGATCTAGTCAGTACTCCCTGATTTGTATCACCAATAATTTTCTTCTCAAGATGATTATTCTTTACATACCTCAGAGTTTTAGGAACCTCAGTAACCTTATCTGTGTCATTATTACAGATCTCATTTTTGCATTCAGTCTAAACAATTTCTTCTTCTTTTGTAGCAGTAGCCTCTTTGATCTTTGTATCCTGATTACATTCATACATTGTCTCTTGTATCTGAAACCTTTCATTTATCTTTACATTGTGACTTTCAATTATTTTCCTCAATCTCAGATTAAAAAAATTGTAAGCCTTACTCGTAGCAGAGTAACCAAGAAAAATTCCTTCATCACTTCTAGCATCAAACTTTCCTATCTCATCATCTCTCTTTATATAGCACTTACTACCAAATATTCTAAAATATTTTACAGTAGGAGTACGATTGAACCATAATTCATAAGGATTCTTACTTGTACCTTATCTGATCTAAATTTTGTTCAGCGTGTACACTATTGTCCCAATAGCCTCTCTCCAATGTGTAGTACCCCTCTATAGTTTGCTTTTCTATTATTCTTGCCAAACTCTTTTAGGCCACTTGTATGTGTGCTTCGTTATTTCAGTGTTGTTATGATTATTGGATGTATGTCACTTCAAGGTGAATCTTTAATAAATGGATGTTATAATGATTATATTGACTCAGTTATATGTCGTTATTTATGATGATGTTATACTTGTTTCGAAAGGTTATTTATAATGATGATTATACTTACTCCATACTTGTATGTGTATGGTGTTGATGTATGCTTTTATATTTCTGCTTGATGTGCTTGATGTGGTTGAGGGACGAAATCATAGTTACTTGCTTGCAAGATCCACATGATCGACCAATCCCACCATTGTCTATTATATCTCTATACATATATGCACATGCTTATCTCTTATGCAGGTTTGCAGGTACCGGGCATCGACTTCCCTGAATTGTCAGGATGAGCGTGCCCTATCGCAAGTCTCAATGGTAAAAGAGGGGAGATAATATTCAGTTCCAAATCCTAACCTAAACCATAATATTGTCCTGAAATAATGGACAAGATTCTGTGTTTCCTATCCTTCTAAACTCATCCAATTAGTGTGAGTTTATACCCTTGTCCTTGAGTATGGATGTGGGTCCTTAGGTCTTTTTGATTCCTTTGATTTGTGGTGTTTGGTGTGATTTCTGTATTTGGATCATTCTATTTTTAGCTGTGGGATATTATTTAATTAGTAATTAAATAGATGTAATTATTTAGTTTAATTATTATTTTTATTATAGTGGAAGCAATAAATTAATTGGAAATTAATTATATGTAATTATTGAGTGTGGTTGAAATATTTAATTAATGAGAATTAATTAAATATTTTTACCTTTGAAATATTTAATCATAAATTTAACCTATGTTCATTTAAAATGTTTTTTTTATTAAATTAAAGGTTAATTTAGCATTTGGTAATTATGGCAAACTAAATGTTCTAATTTTTAATTGTTTAAATGCATTAAGTTGCACATTCATAATTGAATGAATTTAAATTAATAATATTAGTTAAAGTTTGGTTATGTGCTTTTCAACAAAAGTCAAAGTGGAGAGAAGACTCTAGTTCAACTGAAACTGAACTGTAAACTAGAGTTTGTTTTCATGCAATGCTCTCTTGGAGTCAAGTTTGAACTCTTGCACGTGAAAGGAGATTCCTTTATGTATTGGGAGTTTAGCCATTATTCAGGTACACAATTTTGGAGGAGGAATTTGGAGACAGGTTTGGAGAGAGCTCTTGGAAAAGCTTGGATTTTATTTCTTCGTTCTGAACATCGTCGAATCTGTATAATTGATTTGAGGTAGGTTTTGATTTTGTTATGTTTATTTCTTTTCAGATCTTTGTAGGAAAGTAGAGCATGTCTTCCTCGTGCCTACTAGATCTGAATGCTTGAGAAGTTTTGAATGTTTATTGCAATTCAATATGAATAATTTTGCCTATATGATTTGAAAGTTATGAAGGCTTTGCGAAATCTGTGGAAAAAGTATTAGAAAGCCCAAATGGATTAGGATTTTGGTCTTTGTTGAGAAATTAATTGAGTTAGTATTCATGTTAAGGGAATATTTGTATTTATCGTTAAAATTTACATATATATTTATATGTTTATGTTTGTGTTTAATATATATATATATATATATATATATATATATATATATATATATATATATATATATATATATATATATATATATATATATATATATATATATATATATATATATATATATATATATATATTTATTTATTTATTTATTTATTTATTTATTTATTTATTTATTTATTTATTTATTTATTTATTTATTTATTTATTTATTTATTTAATACCAGTTTGTTTTTTGTATAAATTAACTAAAGTAGGAATTGGTATGAAACTGAAATGGTTTTTTAAAATATATATATATATATATATATATATATATATCAAATAGGAAATATTTGATAATATATATATATTAAAATAAAATTTGGAAAAGTTTTTAAAAAAAAAATTTAAAGCAAATTTAATGTGAAAAGCTTGGGAGGGGGCATTAATTCCCCCCAAGCCCTCACAGCACCCAAGGGCTGTCGTGTGACAGTACCCGAGGGTACTATCGCACGATAGTCCTTGCAAAGGGGGCTGCCGTGCAGTAGTACCTAGGGATACTGTCGCACGGTAAACTATGCATAGTTTTATTTAAAACAATTTTTTTTAATTTGTAAATTTTTTTTGTTATTAAGTTTTTTTTAATTTAAAATTAGTTTAGTAATAATATTTGTTAATTTTTTTTCCTTTATCATTAAATGAATTAACTTAATTAAATTAGCTTAATTTATTTTTGGTTTAATTCATTTATTATTATTTTGAATTAATCTCTAGTTAAGATATATATGTAAGTCATGTTATTTATAATTTATGTTAAGTTGGTTTATTTTTTAGAATATTGTTTGGGAAAAATATTTTAAAATATAGGAAACATGGTATTGCTTATGAATTATAGATGTATTTTGTTTTTGTATATTTATAAACTAAGATGATATTCTAAGTTAAAATCCTTTTGTAAGGTATAATTAAATGAATATCATATAGGAAATTTTTGTAATAAGGTTGTTTCGTTTATTCAAATGGGTTTTTAATGTTTAGTATTTTTGCATGTGCTTTCATTAAGTAGACTTGGTTGTTGTTGTGTCCCCGGTTGCTTTTAGGCAATTTATCTTGGATTGGTTATTAGGGGTTGTAGTTGACTTTTGGAGATATAATCCAGAGGCAGGTTTTGGTTGTCTTTTTATCATGTTTGTTTGCCTTGCATATTTTGTTGTGTCGATGAACTCATTCTAGGATGATTCTGGTTTTGCATGTTTTCTGTCACTATTGGATCTAGTTGTTGTGATTCATGGGTTGTGTTAACTCAGGGTTATATTTGATCTTGTGAAACCCTAAGGTAGGTCATCTGAGTGTATAGCAGGAAGTGGCTTGTAATTGGTGTCGGAGCCTGGAAGTGGCTACCAAGATATCCTATTACAAGTAGCTTAATAAGTGATAATTAATAACATTGAGAGTTTAAAATGAACCTAATAAGATATTATATGCCTCGCCCATGCCTGAGCTCCTGATTGAGTTTGACTAGGGTGGGAGTAAGAAGATGCTTGCCACCTTTGTGGACTAGATATGGCATAGTTAGTACCTTGTCTACATGAGGGGCTACTGATACCACATAGAGTCACTAGGGCATCGAGGTCTGAAGAGACTACCAGGATAACCTTAGAGTTGGCTCATGTGATGACACTTCCTTTATACATCTTAGGTTTTCTACATGTATTGGTTGCCTCTGGTCGTGTATGTTTTACCTTGTTTTCTTTTGTACACTTTGAGTTAGAAGCTTTCAAGATCCCTTCCTTGGCTTGTTCTATTGATGTTTGTTATCCAAGTGGGATCTGATGTTATCTCCTTAGCACGGTGGGAGTGGACCATTTAGGTTCACGAGGTTGGGTGGTAGTGATTCTTTTACCATTGAGACTCCGATGTTCGTGTACCAGTGCTAGATGATCTATGTGGCAATTGTTCTCTCTTGGTCTTCATTGACGAAGATTTTTTCTTGTTCTTCTTCCTTTTTGTGATCTTGTATCATTGTATTAGATATTCAGAGATATCATGTTGTACTTCTCTTCAGTTATTGTAATACATACCCTGCAACATGTGCAGTGGATGCGGATTATTATGGTTACCTTATGGTGCCAATTGCATTTATGTTGTCATGTATATGATGTTGTATTTATCTTTCAGTTATACTTTTGGGATTCATAATTATATATTATCTAAATTAATTAATTAATTCTTTCATAATCTACGTCAAGGAACCCTTGAGATTTGTAACCTATGTAAGTTGTTTATTGTTATGCTTTGCTTCCGCATTGTGAAACTTTGATGTTGTTGATTGTTAACTTTTTAAAAAAAAAAATTCTGCAAAACTTAGTAGCATGTTTAGGTTAAGTTCTCCTGGGTTCCCTGGCAGGGCATTACACAATGCATATGAGATACATTTCCTTTAAGAAACATTGTCCTAGCAGCATCAAGTATAGTCATGTTTCTTCGCTCTGCTATCCCATTCTGTTGTGGAGTCCTAAGAGAAGATGTTTGTCTTTGTATTCCATGTTCTTCACAGTATGAATTGAATATATTTGATGTAAATTCTCCACCTCTGTCTGATTTCAAACATTTTATTTTTAAACCTGATTCATTCTCTACTTTTTCTCTGAATATCTTGAATTTATCAAATGCCTCTGATTTCTCTTTTAAATATGTAACCCACATCATTCTATAAAAATCATCAACAAAAAGTATAAAATACCTTTCACCATAGTATGATTTTTTCCTTGTAGGCCCACATAGATCTGTGTGTACCAAATCCAACTTTCCCTTTTATGTATATGCTTTTCTTTTATAACTTATTTTAGTTTATTTTCCCATAACACATTATCTACATACAGTGTTAGATGGTTTGACAATCTTCGGTAGATCTCTTACTACATTAGTCAAACTTGCCTTCACAATGTTATCAAAATTAACATGATAGAATCTTATGTGCCATAACAAACTATCATCTACCTTAGCAAAAAAACAAGAAGCTCCAAATGTATTTAATTCAAATACATTACCTCTAGATTTAGTATCGGTTGCAATCATCTTTCCTTCCTTACTTCTGATAAAACATTTACCATTATTGAATTGTAATTGAAACTCTCAGTCCATCAACTATCCAACACTCAACAAGTTATGCTTAAGTCCATCAACAAGTAGTACATTATCAGTATTCATCTTTCCATCCAGAGTAATAGATCCTACTCCTATGATAGATTTAGGAAGATTATCTCCAAACCTTACAACAACACCATCATACTTTGCTAACTTAAAAAACTTGTTTTTATCCCCACTCATATGATGTGAACAACCACTATCTATAATCCATTCAGTTTTCTTATCAACATGTGACACTAAAGCCTTTTCCTCGTGTATTGGTTCATCTCTAATAGCAAAAAATTTGATCTCCTCATAATCTAAATCATCATCATCAGAAATACCTTCACTAGCTTAGTAACATTATTTATCCTTTAAGTACTTAGATTTGAAAAACTAAGGTTTGTACTTAGGAAACCTTGTAGGACATCTAGATGCAAAATGACCAACCTTATTGCATGAAAAACATTTTAAAGGTAATTTTCCTTCAAATTTACCCTTACCTCTCTTTTCTCTTCTAGCGATCAATGGAACAAGTTCATCCATCTTTCTTTCCTCGGCCATTATCTGTTCCCATTCCTTAACATATTCTCCAAGGTCTTCTTTCAGACTCTCACTACTAGTGCTCAGAAGTGTAGACATTATCTTCTTATGTGCAGATGCCTTAAATGCAGATTCAACCTTGGGTATAGAATCTCCCATCTCTATAGCTTCAAAAGTAGTTAGCTTTGCAATCAACATTTTTCTGCTAAAGTTTGGAGTCAAGGGTATAGTTTCTTGAATTGATAGGGCTTTGAACATGTGATTAGGATTCAATGGTCTAAGGATCTTTGCAATGACTTCTTCTTCATCATAAGTGCCTCCACAATTTCTAATTCTAACCACAACTTCTATAACTCTTTGAACATAAGCCCTAATGCTTTCATCATCATTCATTTGTAGCTTCTCCGTCTTTGTTTTCTAGTTCTGTAACTTTGCTTTCTTTGTATATTTGTCTCCTTCATATAGTGCCTCTAATCTTTGCCAAATCTAGTGTGTCAAATCCAATTCTTTCACTTCAATAAATTCTCCTTCAGAGCATGTGCTGATCAATGCTTCTCTTGCAACCATGTTGTGAATGCACACC
This sequence comes from Chamaecyparis obtusa, assembly GCA_027943335.1. Lineage (NCBI taxonomy): Eukaryota > Viridiplantae > Streptophyta > Pinopsida > Cupressales > Cupressaceae > Chamaecyparis > Chamaecyparis obtusa. Next base: position 80,042 of record BSBK01009109.1, read on the forward strand.
TTTTCATCATCAGAAGTTTATGGTAAGTCATTCTCAGTCTTTATAGTCACCTTATTCTTTGTGATCAACCAATAGTCAATGCCCAAACATAGCAAATGAGTTCGCATCTTGTTCTTCCAACTGTCAAAGTTTTCAGGATCAAATTTTGGACCATCCTTCCTATAGAGTGTCATCTCCAAGATCACCTCAAGCTGTTAAGATTTCTCTCTAAGGACCAGTAGCTCTGATACCAATTGTTAGAAATAACATACCACAATACAACTGAGGGGGGGATGAATCAGTTGTATGATAGATTATTTAACTTTAAACTTTGAGTAGCAGCAATGTTAGATCTAATGAACACAATAAATGCCAACATAATAACACAATATTTTGGTCTCGGGGAAACCCTATTAAAGGTAAAATCCTTGGTGGGAATTAGCACCCACAAATGATGTACTAAGAGTATTATATCCTTGTTAGAAGATTTAGCCTTGTTAGAATCTTATTAAACCATTACAGTACATAGTCCTTGTTAGAGGACAGACCTTGTTAGGAGTCAAGAAAGAAGGGTGGACTCACTGCCCAAAGAAGGTTAAATCCACCTTTAGAACTCATTGTTCATGATAAGTGTATATGAAGACATACACAATATTTTGAACTATCTAACATCAACTTTCTTTTCTTTATCAGTTCCAATAAAGTTCACCAGTAAACCTCTGCTCTACATCCAGGAGACACAAGCTCACAGCTTCTTACAATCTTCTCTATGTCATATTCATTCTCACCATATCTTTTCCAAAGAAAAGATCTTACATATATACCCTATTACATTCTACATGATCAGGTCAGCTAATTAGGCTTTCCTATTTACATAAACTCTTGCTAAGATACACACAGTACCTAGAACAAGTATACAATGATTCCATTACAACAATTAAGGACCGACAACCTTAATTTACATTTGCCAAACAAAATACATGCTACACTTCTGAATTCAGCTCCCAAATAAGTCTTCTCCAGATCACATGCCATAGCTGACATCATCTATCATACATACCTTTCACTAACAAACAAACATCCTCCAATGCCTTATCTTTCATCTCTCCAACTCGCATGTACCGAATCCATATCTTTTGTAAGATATACCAAAAATACAGACTCACTCTGTCAGCTTCCATTGTTACTATCCAATAACCAGTCTTCACCAAAACATGTGTAACTCTTTCAATATGGAATAGTACATGATTCAATCTTGAATATAAGATCACAACATCTTCTTGTACTCTCATCTGTCTTTGCATGTTCTGAAACATTCGTAAAGTGTTTGTACAGTGTCATACTCAGTCTGTACACTTCACAGAGACATATGTTGACATTAGTGACAAACCACAAATGACAAGTATGAATGCCCATTCAGTGATGTAGTGATTAAACATATTAAATGTATCAATCACCACCCCATGCATTAGCAATATCCAACACATCCTTGTTCCTATTTTCTAGAACATTCCTAGTTTTGGAGGCTTCTTCAGTCCTTCAGACTAGTATTCATCTCTTTTTGGAGTAGAGTTTTTCCCATGTGGTTTTCTCTATTTCTCCACTTTACGGAGACTCTCTTTTGTACTCAGGTACCTAATTAGGCCTTTTGTTTCTGGGACCCATTTGCTTTCAGTAGTTTTTTCTAGGTTTTTAGATTCTCCCAAAGTTTATCTTAAGGGGGGTGTTAGAGTAATAAAGTGTTTACTTATTAATTAAATCATATTGATTTAATTACTAAGTCACTTATTATCTCTTTCTACTTAAGCTAAAATTTAGGCATATAATAATTAATTCCTTTATTAATTATTATTGTGCAACCTAGGTTTTACCTTTTTAGGGTTTTGATCTCCTTTTATAAGGATTGATCTCTCTTGTAATCTTATCGAGAAACATTCATTTTATTGAATTAAAACTTTTGTTTTTGCACATCAAAAATGTCTCATGTTTCATAGATCCATGCGTTCAGGCTTCTCTAGCTTCTTGCTTCTCTCTCTTTCTATGACAGGTGTTTGCATGGAGGTGTTCTTGGGAGTTGTGGGTTGTTTACTCATCAACTCCAATAATATCATGTGATTAAGATTGGTTGATCTTAGTTAATGTTTTTAACTAACCATATTTTGGAATCTTTGGGAATGTTAACTAAGTTTATGCACTTTAGTATAATTTATTAACTTATGTTTGTACTTTCTTCCACATTTGTAATGTTTAATGTTTAAGAAAAAAAAAATTGCATCAACATTATCTCTAGTTAGGTTAAATTCTCATTAGTTCTTAGATAGGGTGTTACATCAACTGACTTGAGTCCTCATCAAATCCAAAACCAAGATAAAAGGAACATCACGAGAGAGAGAGAGAGAGATAGAGACAGAGACAGAGAGCACTAGCCTAGTAAGGTATTACCTTACTATGGATCATACAAAGAGAAATTATTATTGCAAAAGATGGCATTGATAGTCTAGAAATTTGTGCTATGCTAGTCAACCTATCAAAACAAAGGGATCAGTCCTTAAGTTAAGCATTGTCTCCATTAAGAGATCCTAAAAAGGTGATCAGTCCTAAGGAAAGAATTGTCTCCAAAAGGATCTAGAAAAGGAGAATCAGTCCTCAAGGAAAGCATTGTCTCCATTAAGAGATGTATTAAATAATTCATATGGATATATTAATGAAAATATGAATGTAATGAAAGCATTGTCTCCTTATCCTTCTACATAAGAGATATTACATTGAATTGTTGTGTGTGTGTGTGAAAAATGTAAAATAAGGAGCAGAGTGTATGCCCCCATGTTAAAGAAACTAAAAATTCCTTAACGAGAGTAATAGATTTAACAGAGCATACATGCACCCATAAGAGACATTTCCACTATGAGATACTCCCAATAAAAGACAAACCAAGGGAAATGAACACATAAAAAAAGCATGAAGGGGATCTACTAACGGATGGGTCTATATGATCATATGATAAATCATGTATATCAAAATTAACTATCATATTCCCAAAAGGTAGTATAAATGCAACAACAATTGAATAATGTCATGTAAGAGTTATGAAGAAGAGTCTATTTGGGACGGCATAATAGAGACCAAAAAGAATAGGTATAGGTTCTACCATTTTGCATCACACCAATAAAATAACATAGAGGCACATTTATGAATAGTGGCACATATATTCAACATAACATGTAACAACATATAAAATAAATAAAATACAAATAGAGGAATTTCACAAGAGGTTGATTCATTCATCACCTTTCTCCAATAGAGAAAAAAAAGGTTATTTAAAGAAAGCTAAATAAATCATATAACAAGCAGAACATAATGAGGGAAGCACATTACAAAAAGGAAACACAAATAATCCATCATACAAAAGGATCTATTCAAGCATATCACTTGCCCCCATCTTAGTTTATAGTCTCTAGGGAAGGTGGGAAAAATAAATCAGTAGAAAAATCAAGCATGACATATGGAACAATAGTTAGTTCCAAACAAGGACCTTGCTGGGAAGATGGGTCACTTTGTTTGTCACTAGGACTAAGAGATAATTGTTTTACAAATCTAGCTGGTAAATCATGATTAACATTAATAAGCTCATACATATCATCAGAATCACTAGCATGAATATCATCATTTGAATTAAAAATATTAAAATTGTTATCATCAAGAGTACCTTCCTCATCCAAATAAATTGTAATAGAATATAAGATATGACAAGAATTATCATATTTTTTTAATTTTATTTTTTGCATATTAACTTCCTCCCTTGGCCTATGCATAGGTTGGTCAAAGGGAATCAAATCATTAGTAGGTGTCTTAGAGGAGGAAATATTTTGGAAAGCACACTCACAGGATCTGGCATGACATTTATGGTGACAATAATGAGAACAATGGTTTTTTTTTCTTTAGATTTGGTTTGGTTTAGGATCAATCAACATCCAGTCATTTTCCTCTTTAGGGAGAAGAATAGAAGGCATCACACTAGGTTGAGAGATAACATCGGTGGAATGTTTATAGGATATTGGAGGTGGAAGGGAAGCATATAAAGGAGGTTTGGAAGATGTGGGAAGAATTCAAGGTCTAGCAAGGAGATGGAACATCCTTACAATCGATAAGCTCACAAAGCTTTTGGATTATGAATTTTAGATAGGAGAAATTGTAAACACTTATGAATATGAGAGACTATGGCTTTCATAGAGGTGAGCCAAGGAAGAAAAATTCTAAATTGAAACTTATCAGAAGTTGGTATGATAGCAAAGGTGAAATCTAGTGTTTTACCACAAAATTCTACAGGAGAAATAATGGAACCATGGGTAGGATAAGTAAAACCATTGAAATTTTGGATCATCACATCATATTTATCATAGTAATCTCGTTGTAATTGTCTAGTGTAAAGATTTTGTTCAGTCATAACATCCACTATGAAAGTAGGATCCATAAGGACACCACAAGAAATAATACCATTAACCTTTTCTATGATGTAAAGAGGACCATTAGTTTATTTAGTCATCTCTTTAGGATCAAATTTAATGTAATGCTCAGGTTTAGATTTAGGTTTGGGTTCAAATTGATCAATAAGGTTGACAACATTGTTGACTTTAGCACGCTCAATGTCATAGTCAACAACATCCAAGTGGAAGAAGAAGGTAAAGACAGAGTAGACTCAATGGTGTTGGTTGAATGAGAAAGAAAAGGATTGATATAAATTTGAAAGATTTGGTTGGGAGATTCTACGGACTTGTTTCCTTGATCATTAATACCCTCAATAGCTATAGCATTGGAATCAATGAGGTTTTGAATAACATATTTCAAATAGAAACACTTATGAATATCATGTCCAGGTTCACGATGGTATTGACAAAAAGCTTTGTGATCAAATAATTTAGGAAAAGGTTTGCATGTGTCAATTGGTTTATTGGGAGGAAGTTATAAAACACTAGAATTAATTAACTTTAATATCACATTATGAAAATATTCAGAAAGAGGTATAAAATTACAAGGTGTAAAAATATATGACAAAGGAGCCACACCTTTAGATATTGTTTCCACTTGCTCATCAACATTGTTTGATGAATTATTGATCTTGATGAAGCTCTTAGGTTTTTGAAACTTTTGAAAGCACTGAGATACAATATCACTCTTACCAATTGGATTTACTAGAGCAGTACTCTCATTTATTGACTCACTTAAAGCTGATAATTATGAAGCACTACACACAATTGAGTAAAAGAAGAGAATTCAGAAATCAATATCTTATCTCTAATGTATTTTTGTAAATTAGCAATGAAACTACATTGAATATCAACATCCAACATAGGATAATAAATCTAAGCATACAAAATATTAAATATTCTACTACTGAAATCAATCACTTTTTCTTTAACACCTTGTTTACAATGCATCAAATCAGTTAAAGAAATCTTAGGACCAATATTATTTTTAAACTATTGGATGAAAGTGTTCTAATTTTTTTGAAAGGAATCAATGGAATAAGAAGGAAAAGAACAATACCATTTCAAGGATTTATATCAAAAGGTTATAGTAAATAATTCAGCCATGAACCTATGATCATGAGAGAAATCACTAAACAATATTTGAAAGGTTTTAACATGAATTAAAGGATCACCCTTACCATTGTAATTATTTAAATGAGTAATTTTCATGTATTGAGGAATAACAACATGAAGTATTTCTAAGGATAAAGGATTAGCAATGTCACAAGTAGGAATATTGAACTTGCATTGAGTCCTAGACACATTTTTTGTTGCAAAGATGAAATAGTTTGAGCCAAGCTATTGATATTAGATTCGGTAGAAAGAGTGGTAGGAGATATGTGTGAAAGGTTTGAACCATTATGAGGAATGGAATAAATGGTAGAATATGAAAATGGAATACTATTGTAAGTAGGCATAGATGAAGGTAGGGAAACATATGGAGCACTTGAAGGAGAAGGAAATATCAAATTAGGAATGCTAACATCTATAGGATTGATGTTTTGAATGGAAGTGGTCACATGAGAGGTGGAGAATAAGTAGACATGCTAGGTATTAAGGGAGGAATGGTTAATGGAGGTCTTAACACTAGTGGTAGGCAAAGTGAAACCTAATTATTCTAGGTACAATCCCTAATTGGCTTGATATTGTTATCAATGAAATGAGACAAGATGTTAACACCATGTCCATCATTATGAATTATCTTCCTCAAACCCTCTACTAAAATGATGGTCTTGGGATTCAAGTTCTCTTGTCCTAATCATTGCTCAAACTTTTCAAAGTCACGGAAAATTTTTTGGACTTACATAGGAAGAACTCTTAAGGCCTCATATTCATCATGAGAAGAGTGGGTAGATATATTCTCAACAATAGGAGAAATTTAATTAGTAGGCATTTTGGTCTCATCAAGATTCCTAGGAAATAAAGAGGACTCAAGATCAAAGGGACCCATAATTCTATGGGTTCTCCTAACTGGAATGTTATAGGTAGGACTCAATATAATAACACCCATGCACAAGAAGATAAAAAAAGCTAGATCTCATTTAAATATGAAGTTTGAAAGAGATATGCAAATATTCATCAACTAAGCACAATAGTACATTAATGAAAGGCATATCTAACCATCAAATCAAACATGAAGATTTAATACATACAATATAGTAGATATCAACTAATGTAGTGCATAAAAAGGAGATCTAGACACCAAATCATAATGGAAATGGAAATGTGTTGGGTTCCCTAAAGATGTACAAGGTGAAAATGGGAGCAAAGGTAAAGGGGTTGATTACTCCTTTTCAAAATAGAACAATCGGAAGGAAGATGTCCCAATAGGCTCAAGTGAGGATCTAAGTGTTGAATGAGGTAACTTGATCCTTCACTAATTATATGATTTGAAAATAGAAAAGAGGAAAGATGAAATGTAGATGATAAAATAGATAAATAGAGACTAAACTATAAATAATAGCCTGGATAGAGATCAAAAATATGTTGAATCAGGGTCCAAACTTGTGTACTAGCCTATGATTTTAATTTGATCTGAAGTTGCAGGTTACAAAATGTTTCAAATGTTTTTCTCTAGGTACTTTTTCTTAGAATTTTCAAGGATCCTTCGACTATTCTTGATCTACCTAGAAAATTCCTGACTGCTCTTTAATTTGTTCATGCACGTAGAAAAATAGGGGAAATATTAGGTGTAAAGAATGAAAAGGAGGAAGGAAATGAATGATTGATGGTGTTGATATGGTTGGTGATTTATCCTTTACATTTAGAAGATTTGGGGAATGTAAGATTCTCTTGTTAACCCCAACTTCCCAAAGGAAAGATCCAAATTGATTAACCACAAGAAAATGGTCAATGCATAAATGAATCAATCGATTAGTAATAAGAAGAAAGAGGAAAACCTTACATTCCATTTTGGAAGAGAGTGTTAAAATCTTAATTGAAATGAATTTAAGACAAATACTAACCTCAAAGTATAGTAGAGCTGGAAATTGCTATTTTTTGGTGTCTATACTGAGTTTCTGGAAATTCTACAACTGGGTCTAGAACGAAAACGCAAAGATGGAGAAAACCCAAAAATATTTTTCTTTTCTGGACCAGGTTTACTTTGACCCAAATACAGGTCAACCTTGACCCCTTTATGTCAACCTTGACCTGCACTGCTCCGATAGAAATTATGTTCACAGATTCTGAACGTTTGTCGAAAAGGGTATCCAAATTTTCTCGATAATTTGTTGTTCCGCACCTGGTCCTGCAAGAAAAATGGTTTTGTTGTTTGGATGATGGATTTGCCTTGGTCAAACCCCGGTTTTGGAATTAACCTTAAAATAGAAATGAAATTGTAGTAATAAACAAAGTAAATAGAGAAATTCACCTTGCTCATATTGAAACCCTTATGGAGGATTCAAATCCTTGAATCCACAAGTATGGATGCTCCAAATGGATGTAGGATGTCTCAAATCAATTTCCTTTAGATCTTCAACACCAATCTTGAATGGATCTTGTTATAGGAAGAAGCTTGAATGGATATGGATGGAGAAATCTTCAACAAGAGGGATCCATAGAGCTTGAATCCTTCAATGGCTACTAATGGATCTCCTTGATGAATCTTGAATACTTGAATACTTGAAGGCTTGAATGCTTGAGGATAGGTGATTTCTTTCTTTTATTTTCTTCTCTTTGTTTGGTCTCTTCTTGCTTAGATTTCTTGCTCTTGCTTTATTGATGATGATCAAAAATGAGAGGAGAAAGCTTCCTTATATACAAGTCTAGGGTACAAACTTCTAGAGAGGCATACATATGAGAAATAAATTATAATTAGGCTCATACCCTTAGAAGTGGACATAAATTAAATGCCTTTTATGAGTCACTGCTTCAAAGCCCGAAGCAGCCGACCTGGAAGCGGGAAAGAATTCTTTCGAAACCCCGACATCCAAAAATCTACATAATTTAAAATTTAGACCCTAGATCAGGGTCGAGGTCGACCTTGACCCAGAATGTCGACCTTGACCCTAAGATCAAGAACCTCAAAATCTCAGAGAAAGATACCAGAAATATGTAGGAAAGAAGTGGAAAACAAGGCAGGATAGGGGAAAAATCCATATCCAAGTCAAAGACCCATTCAAGGCATTTGACATGACCCCAAACCACTTAATCGGAGGGCTAAACCAGTCCTAAATAGAAGTGCTTCCATTTTTCAATGATACATTAGGTAAAAGGAGTTTTCCTTGGTCAAACCCTTGTTTAGGAATCAACCTTAAAAATTTAATGAGATTTTTAAAGTGTGTAAAAAGGTAAATTTTGTATTCACCTTGCATAAACCCTCATGGACAGATGTAGGAATTTATCATACCCATTAAGGTGTTTGAATTTTCTTGAAATCAAGGAGATGACCTTAGAATGTATAATATGAATCAAGGACGCCCTCACAAATGCATGGATTTATGAATGCCACTCCTAGATCTTCAATATAGATATGCTTGATAATCGCTTGCAATGAAGGAGAGATGAATGCGGATGGAAGGAAGGATCTTCTCGCTTGATTGAGAACTCCTCTACGTGGCCCTAATGGGAGAGAAATTTTCTTCAATGGATAAGATTACCTTTGAATTTTAATTGCACTTGATAGACTGTGTGTAGTTATGGTATTGAGTATGAAAATGAGGAGATACAGGGTGTTTATATACTTCATCCCTGATTTTGAGATTCAAAAATAAGATAGGATTACCATGGGATCTAATGTCCCACTAACACCCTGACATGGGACTCTGGACAAATTTGGGCCAAAAAGTACAAGAATAGAATGGTTGAAATGTTTTGTTCTTGGGTATAGAATGTTTCAAACATTTAGTACCTAGGAGAATAAACCCAAATTTAAACTGGGTATTAGGATGGTGGAAAAGATGCAAGAAAAGAAGAATCAAGTTGCGAGGATCGAGTATAATGGACATTTGATCTTGAAATCACTAAAATGGGGCCTAATAGAGCATCCAATTATGGGTGCTAGATTTTTAGGATAGTACACCTTCCCCAATTATATTTTAATTTAAATATTTTTTATTTAATCTTTTTCAAGAAGATAATGGGCAATGCATTCTAAAGAAGACAAAAAACCTGAAACCCATTCATGACATGGAATGGATACATGACTTCATCAAGTTGGTGCATTTGGAGGTGAACAAGGTTTAATAGAAATAGTAAATTATCATATGATGTCTATAAACCTTGTGCATAATGTGGGTATTTCTATTTTGACTAATTACATTAGATTTATTGATAGCTAGCTAGATTCCCATGCAAGATAAAGTCTGGTTTTACAAAATGACTTGATGCATCACTTTTTTTTCACTAATATAATTTATGCAGTTTTGGACTATCTCACACTGATTATATAATTTGATATTATTAATAAAGTTCACGATTCAACTTTATATATATTAACAAATATTTGAATTATACGTTATGGATGGATGAATGTTAGCCCCTAATTTTTAGTTACAAGGTTTCAATTTTCCATAAAAGATCATTATAAGAATCTTTTAGAAAATGATACAATATTGATGAATCAATACTAGTCACAAGTTCTAAATTGTATGATTTTATTTTCCATTAAAAATAGTTAGAAGAATGAAAGGAAACTAACCATCTTTTTTAAATTAAGATAAAAAATTTCTTAATAATGATTAGAAAAACCTACAATGAAATGATGCAATATAGATGAAGTAATGCTACCTACTATTTCAAATTATGAGATTTTACTTTTCCATGAAAGATATTTAGAATAACCCACCATAAAATAATCATGTGTGAATGAATGGTAGAAAAAACTAGCCGATGACCTCAAATTATAAGAATTTTAGTTTTTATTAAAAAAACATATAGAAAAATCTACTATGAAATGATACAACATAGATGAATAGATGCTACCCAATGAATAATATAAATTACATTACAAAATCCAAAGACAAAAATGTCAAATAATATTTAAACTCATATATTAAATCACTTTCTATCCATATTAGCCAATAACTTATATATAACAACTAAATTACATAGATATAACAGTCTATAATTTATTTCAATATGATAAGTAAACATGCATCTAAATTGGAAGAACCAATCATAATTCCAGTAATTCCAATCCCACTCACTAACACCTACCATAAAATTGGACCAAAACAAACAAAATCTTCATAAAACCCAATGTCAATCAAGAAAAGCTATCTAGAGCCATTATATTGATGATCCGATAAAGCTTGGTTTTACAAAACAACTTGATTTATCACTTTTCTATATAAAAAATTACTATAATTTTTGCAATCTTGGATTGCCCCTTACTCGTGAAAAATTGATATTATCAATAACTTAGTTCGCAATTCTACCTTAGGTTTATCAAAAAATATTTCAATGATGCATTATGTATGGATGAATATTAGCCACAATTTTTTAGCTATGATATTTCAATTTTCCCTAAAAAGAACATTAGAATAATCTCTCAGGAAATGATACAATATAGATGAATCAATACTAGCTAGAGTTCTAAATTGTAGGATTTTTATTTTCCATAAAAAATAGTTAGATGAACCCAACTGATTAATGAATATCAACCACTAATCTCAAGTAATAATATTTTGTTTTTAATTTTTTAAATATAATTAGAAAAATCTATCATAAATGATGCAATATAGATGAATGAATGTTACACATTATTTCAAATTTTGAGAATTCCACTAATCTCAGGTAATAATATTTTGTTTTTAATTTTTTAAATATAATTAGAAAAATCTATCATAAATGATGCAATATAGATGAATGAATGTTACACATTATTTCAAATTTTGAGAATTCAACTTTCCATGAAAGATAGACAGAACAACCCACCATAAAATAATCATATCTAAATGAATGTTAGAAAAAACTAGTCATTTTAAACTTAAATTTTATAAGAAGTTACTTTTACATAAAACAAAATAAAATATATAGAAAAATCTACTATAAAATGTCACAACATAGATGAATAAATGCTAGACATATTGTAATTATCCATGAAAACAAAGGCTAATAGATAACAAAAATTACAATAAAAAAAATCCAAACATAACTTAAAAATATCAAATAATTTATAAACCCGTATATTGACTGACATGGAATTAAATCACACTCTATTCATATTAGTCAATAACATATACAACTAATTCATTTTAATAGCAACTTAATTGTATAGATGTGATGTCTATCCTTCTCATTTTAAAAGGGATTTTAGTATTGAAAAGTAAACATATATCTAAACTATAAGAACCCTTCATAGTTTTAGTAATTCCAATCTCATTCAACTTAAAGCCATACATTAACCTGCATGGAATTAATTACTATCTATCCATATTAGTCCATAACTTATATAACTAATTTCTTTTCATAACAACTGAGTTACAAAGATGTATCAGTCACTCTTTCATTTTTTAAAGGGATTTTACCGTGGTAAGTAGACATACATCTAAACTGGAAGAACCCATCATAATTTAAGAAATTTGAATCCTATTGAACTAGATGCATCAGTTTATCCTTTCATATTAAAAAAATTTAAAATAAATTTTAATATTCAATTATAACATACATCTAACAAGAAGAACCCATCATAATTTCAGTAATTCCAATCTTGTTCAAGTAGATGCATTAGTTATACTTTCCTTTTCATAAGGGATTTTAGTATAATAACTAAACATACATTTAAACCCATCTTAATTTCAATAATTACAATTTCATTCAACTAGTCACATCAGTCTATACTTAACTTTTTAAAAGGGATTCCAGTATGATATGTAAACATATGTATCTAAATTAGAAGAACTAATTATAATTTCAACAATCTCAATTTCACTCAATTAGATGCATCAAACTAAATCATTTACTAAGTAACATGTATTTGAATGAGAAGAATGCATCATACTTTCAGTAATTCCAATCTCGTTCAATTAAATGCATCATTCTATACCTTCCTTTTTATAATGAATTTCAGTATGATAAGTAAACATACATCTGAATCAAAATACCCATCATAATTTCAGTAATTCCAATCTCATTCAACGAAATGTATCAGTTTATTATTTCTATTTTATAAGGGGTTTTTGTATGATAAGTAAACATACATCTAAATGGGAAGAACCATCGTAATATTAGTAATTGGACAATCTCATTCAACTAAATTCATCAGTTTGTACTTCCTTTCTAATAAGGGATTTCAGTATGATAAATAAAAATATATCTAAATGGGAAGAACACATCATAATTTCAATAATTCCAATTTCATTCAACTAGATGGATCAGTCTGCACTTTTTTAAAAGGATTTCAATATGAGAAATAAACATACGTCTAAGATGGAAGAACCCATCACAATTTTAGTAATTCCAATCTCATTCAACTAGAAGCATCAATATATACTTTCCTTTCTAGAGTAAACATGCGTCTAAACAGGAAGAACCCATAATAATTTCAGTAATTCTAATCTCTTTCAACTAAATGCATAAAAATATACTTTCATTTTTATAAGGGATTTCAATACGGTAAGTAAACATACATCTAAAGAGAAGGAACCCGTCATAATTTCAATAATTCCAATTACATTCAACTAGATGCATCAATTTATACTAATTTTAGGAAAATATTTTAGTATGATAAGTAAACATACATCTAAACAAAGGACCCGTCATATTTTTAGTAATTTCTTCATTCAACTAGATGCATTAGTCTATACTTCATTTTTTAAAAGATGATTCAGTATGATAATAAACATACATCTAAATGGGAAAAAACCATCATAATATTAGTGGTTCCAATCTTATTAAACTAAATACATTAATCTATAGTTTCTTATAATTTCAATATGATAATTAAACATACATATGAATGGGAAGAACTCGTCATAATTTCAATAGTTCCAATTCTACTCAACTAGATGCATTAGTCTATACTTGACATTTTAAAGGGGATTTCAATATGAGAAGTAAAAATACATCTAAGCTGGAAGAACCCATCATAATTTTAGTAGTTTTAATCTCATCCAACTAGATCCATTAGACTATACTTTCCTTTCTAAGTAAACATACATCTAAATGAGAAGAGCCCATCATAATTTCAGTAATTTCAATTACATTCAACTAGATGCATCAAACTATACTTCCCTTTTTTATAAGGGATTCAATATAAATAAGTAAACATACATCTAAACAGAAAGAGCTCATCATAATTTTAGTAACTCCAATTACATGCATCAGTTTATACTTTACTTTTTAAAAGGGATATTAGTATGATAAGTAAACATGCATTTAAACTAAAAGAAACCATCATAATTTTAGTAACTCCAATCTCATTCAACTAAATGCATCAATCTTTACTTCCCTTTTTATAACGGATTTCAATATGATAAATATACATATATTTAAATGTGAAGAACCCGTCATAATTTTAATATTTTTTATTCCATTCAACTAGATGCATCAATGTAGACTTTACATTTGAAAATGGATTTCAATATGAGAAGTAAACATACATCTAGGCTAGAAGAACCCATCATAATTTTAGTAATTTCAATCTCATTCAACTAGATGCATTAGTCTATTCTTTCCTCTCTAGGTAAACATCCATCTAAACAGGAAGAACTCATAATTTCAGAAATTTCAATTTCATTCAACCAAATGCATGATACTATACATTCCCTTTCATAAGGGATTTCAATATGATAATAAACATACATCTAAATAAGAAAAACCCATCCTAATTTCAATAATTCCAATTACATTCAACTAGGTCCATTAATCTATACTTTAGTTTTGAAAAGGGATTCTAGTATGGTATGTATTCAAAAACCTAAATGGAAGAACCTATCATAATTTTAGTAATTTCAATCCCATCCAACTAAATGCATCAATCTATACTTTCCCTTTTATAAGGGATTTCAATATAATAAGTAAACATACATCTAAACAAGAAGAACCCATCATGATTTTAGTAATTTCAATATCATTCAACTAGATATGTCATTATATACTTTCCTTTGTAAGTAAACATACATCTACATGGAAGAACGCATTATATAATTTTAGTAATTCCAATTTCATTTAACTAAAATGCAGCTAACTATACTTTATTTTTTTTATAAAGGGTTTCAGTATGATAAGTAAACATACATCTAAACATGAAGAATGCATCCTAATTCCAATTACATTCAACTACATGCATCAGTTTATGCTTTACATTTTAAAGGGATTTTAGTATATGATAGCTAAACATACATCTAAACTAGAAAAATTCATCTTATATCTAATAACTTCATTCTCATTCAACTAAATATGTCAATCTATATTCCCCTTTCTAGATAAATATACATCTAAACTAGAAGACCCATCATAATTTCAATAATTCCAATCACATTCAACTAGATGCATCAAAGTATACTTCCTTTTTAATAAGGGATTCAATATAAGTAAGTAAACATGCATCTAAATAGAAAGAGCCCATCATAATTTCAGTAACTCTAATTACATTCAATTACATGCATTAGTTTATACTTCACTTTTTAAAAGGGATTTTAGTATGATAAGTAAACATGTTTTTAAACTAGAAGAAACCATTATTATTTTAGTAATTTCAATCTCATTCAGCTAAATGCATCAATCTATACTTTTCTTTTTATATGGGATTTTAGTATGATAAATATACATATCTAAATGGGAAGAACCCATCATAATTTCAATTCCATTCAACTAGATGCATCAATCTATACTTTACATTTTAAAAGGAATTTTAATATGATAAGTAATCATACATCTAAATAAGGACCCGTCATAATTTTAGTAATTCCAATCGCACTCAACTAGATACATCAGTGTATACTTTCCTTTGTAAGTAAACATATATTTATACTGGAAGAACCCATCATATAGTTTTAGTAATTCCAATTTCACTCAACTAAATGCAACTAACTATACTTTCTTTTTTTATAAAGGATTTCACTATGATAAGTAAGCATACATTTGAACAAAAGAACGCATCATAAGTTCAGTAATTCCAATCTCATTCAACTAAGATAGAAGAATATACTCTTTCCTTTTAAATAAATATACATCTAATCTAAAAGAACCCATCATAATTTCTATAATTCCAATCCCATTCAACTAAGATAGAAGAATATACTCTTTCCTTTTAAATAAATATACATCTAATCTAAAAGAACCCATCATAATTTCAATAATTCCAATCCCATTCAACTAAATACATCAGTCTACACTTTCCTTTTTACCTAAACATACATCTAAACCAAAATAACCCATCATAATTTCAGTAATTCCAATCCCATTCCCTAATATCCACCATAAAATTAGACCCAAAATACTGAATCCCCACATAATCCAATGCCAATAAACAAAAGCCCTTCAGAGCCATTATATTGGTGATCAAAACAAGCAACAAGAATTGCTTGTATACATCTAAACTAGAAGAACCCATCATAATTTCAGTAATTCCAATATCATTCAACTAAGATGCAAGAATCTATTCTTTCCTTTTTAAATAAACATACATCTAAACCAAAAAACTATCATAATTTCAATAATTCCAATTCCATTCAATTAAATACATCAGTCTAAACTTTCATTTTTAACTAATCGTACATCTAAACCCAAAGAAAACCATCATAATTTCAGTAATCCCATTCCCTAACACCCACCATAAAAGTAGACCCAAAAAACTGAATCCCCACATAACCCAATGCCAATAAACAAAAGCCTTTCAGAGCCATTATATTGATGATCAAAGCAGGCAACAAGAATTGCTTGTATTCAGATCCAAGAAACAAAACCCAAAACCCAAAAACCCCCCAAAAAAACCACTAAATTGCTCAAACAAAAAACAGAATACAACCCATTTCTCCTCAGACAATGGCCTCCTCCTGGTGGGTCTGAATCGTTATATCAGACTTGGCATACGCTACACAGGTCAAGATAAACCCCTCCCCAATCTGGTCGTCATCCAAGAAGCTCTGGTCATCCATCTCCACTTGCCCACCAACGACCTTCCCAGCACAAGAAGAACAAGACCCAGAACGGCAAGAATAAGGCAGATCAACACCGGCTTCCTCCGCCGCATCCAGAATATACTGATCATCTGGGCACTCAATTTCAGTCTCTCCCTCAGGCGTAAGCAGCTTAACTTTGAATGCCGCCTTCACAGACCTCTTTGCCTTCAATCCCATCTTCCATTCCTTCATTAAACCTCCAGTGTTCACCATTGACACAGACCCAATTGGCTTGCTCTGGCTCAGAGTGCTCCACCCCTGCGCCGGCCCTGCCACTGGAACTACTGCAGCAGACAATGTTGTGGCCGCCATTTTTATCCTGCTCAGAACTGAAGAAGGAGAGAAATGGATTGAAAAGAGTTCAGTTGTTAGTGTGCAATTGAAGCAGAGAGAGATGGGAATAGATATAGAGAAGCTGAGCTTACCTGAGAATCGAAGTGTGGATCGGATTGAAGTTGGAAATTGTGGTGGATGTTCGTGGGAGAAGGGGAAAAGAGGGGCTAAATCGGGAGAATGTGCGGCCCAGAAGAGAATGAGTGTATGGCAGCCATGCGCCTTGCGTTTGCCTTATCGGCCACGTGGCCAGTGTCTATTGCCCTTTTCCCTATCAGCTATCTTTCTTTCGAGATTTCTCCTTAGGAGTTGCTGAGCCGCTTGGCCCCAAGTTTTTTATTTTATTTTTTTAATCCCTACCTAGGAAATTTAACCTCTATTTGTAGAGAAGAATCTAGAGTGACCTAAGCTTAGTTCTTTATAAGGCGAATCTCTCCATAATCTTTTGGGTGAGCCTCTCTCTAATCTCTCAAGCAATGTGCAATGGGTCTTCAATCGAATCTAGAGCGACCTAAGCTTAGTTCTTTAGAGGGCAAGTCTCTCCATAACCTTTTGGGTGAGCCTCTCTCTAATCTCTCAAGCAATGTGTAATGGATCTTCATCCACACCACGGGTAAATCAGGAGTTGAACACTTGACCTAGGCTACCTAAAGTAACACCCAAAATCGAATGAGTTGAACCCAAAACCTCAGCTTCCTAAAGCAACAATCCAAATTAAGTGAACTAATTTGAACAACTTTTAAATTTTTTTTGAAAACTGCCAACAAAATTTAGCCTTTTAGTTAGGTGTGCTTGTATTGAGAGAAATTGAGCATTTAGTTTAGGTCAAGGGACCAAGAGCTCAGTTCTTTACAGGGCAAACCTCCCCATAGGTTCTAGAGATTTCTCCCTAGGAGTTGCTTAGTCGCTTGGCATTAGAACTTCTTTTTAAGACCCTACCTACAAAAATTAGCTTTTCATTTAGGTGTCTTTGTATCGAGAGTTATCGAGAGTCTAGTTAAAGTTGAGCAATTTGGAGTATAATTCTTTATAGGGTGAGCCTCCCCATAACCTCTCAATTGATATGCAAAATATCCTCATCCTCAGTTCAAGTAAATCAATAGTTGAACTCATGACCTTAGCCAAGGTCAAGCAAGTTGAACTCTCAACATTGGCTACCTAAATTGGTAGTCAAGATTAAGTGAGATAACTTGAAGGGTCCTTTCATTCAAGTGTATTTTGGTTTGGTTTGATAGATATTAGAGTTGCTTAGTTGCTTGGCATTAGGACTTTTTTAAAAAAATTAAAAATTAAAATCGTACCAACAAAGTTTAGCCTTTCATCTAGGTGTGTTTGCATAGAGAGGAATTGAGAGTTTAGTTCGAGTTGTGAGACTAAGAGCTTAGTTATTTAAAAGGTGAGCCTCCCCATAACCTTCTAAGCGCAATGGATCCTCATCCACAACACACACAAATCAAGAGTTGAACACATTGCCTAGGCTGCCTAAAGTGATGCCCAAGATTGAGTGAGTTGAACCCAAAACCTCAACAACCTAGAGCAAAAGTTGAGATTAAGCGAGCTAACCAAAAGGGTCATTTCCTTTAGGTGCATTAGGGTGAAGTATTTGTAGATTGTTTGGTTTTATAGACATTGTTCACATCTTTTATTTTCATCTCTTTTATTGTTTTAGTCATATAGCGATATTGCATTTTTTCTAGGTTATATGCTTTGGGTTATAGTCCCATGTGGTCTTCGGGTCGTATTTATCTCCTTGCTTTTGGTTTTATAGATTGTTTGTTTTGGTAGATATTTTTAACATTTTTTTATTTCCTCTTTGCTATTGTTTCGTCCATTGAGTGGTATTGTATGTGTTTCGATGTTTTATGCTCTAGGATATAGTCTTGTGTGATCTCTAGGTTGTATTTACCATGATGCTTTTGGTTTTTTAGATTGTTTGGTACGATAGATATTGTTAACATATTTTATTTTCCTCTACTATTGTTTTAATCCTCTAGTGGTATTGTTTTTGTTTCTAAGTTGTATGCTCTAGTTTATAATCCCATGTGGACTCTAGATTTATTTATCATGGTACCTTTCATTTTATAGATTGACCGGTTTGATAGACATTGTTAACATCTTTTATTTTCCTCTCAACTATTGTTGTAGTCACCTAGCAATATTTTATTTATTTCTATGTTTTAGACTCTAGGTTATAGTCTTCTATGGGCTCTAGGTTCTATTTATCATGATGCTTTTGGTTTTATGGATTGTCTAGTTTGGTAGACATCATTAATGTCTTTTATCTTCCTCTCTACTATTGTTTTAGCCTTCTAGTTGTATTGTTTTTGTTTCTATGTTTTATGCTCTAGGTTATAGTAGTGTGTGGACTCTAGGTTGTGTTTATCATGATGGTCGTGGTTTTATAGCTTGTTTGGTTTGATAGACATTGCTAACATTTTTTATTTTCCTCTCTACCATATTCTAGTTGTCTAGGGGTGTTGTACTTGTTTCTATGTTTTATGCTCTAGGTTATACTCTCGTGTGTACTATAAGTTGTATTTACCATGATGATTTTGATTATATATAGAATGCTTGGTTTGAAATAGATTGTTAACGTCTTTTATTTTCCCCTCTGCTTTTGTTTTAGCATGTATTTGTTTCTAGGTTTTATGCTCTAGGTTTAGTCTTGTGTGGTCACTAGGTTGTATTTCTCATGATGCTTTTGGTTTTGTAGATTGTTTATTTTGATAGACATTTCTAACATTTTTTATTTCATCTCTTCTATTGTTTTAGTCGTCTAGTGGTATTGTATAATTTATTTCTATGTTTTATGCTCTTAGAGATGTAGTTTTATATCCACTGAAGTTTTTTTTTAATATGTGATATTATTTTATGAATGATCATTTATACAATTTTCCATCAAAAAAAAAATCATTTTATTTGTGTTTTTGTCTTTTAATATATTTAAATTCATTAGTTGATTGATATATGTGAGGTTGTTGTAAAAGTGGGCATGGGTAGTACTATTAACATTACATGTAGAACCATGTTCACATGTTCAATATGTGGTTAACAATGTTTATGGCTATCAATGTTGGATGTAACCTTCTAAGATTTGAGATATTTTTGTTTTTGTTTTTAAAAGTTTGAGGTCACCTTGGTTTTTATTGAATTTTTTTTATTTTTGAGTTAAAATCAACATAACAAGGGTGCTAACCCTTACAAAATCACTAGGTTTTTATATGTACAAGGGATTTTATTGAATTTTGTTGTTTTATATGTACACTTTCTTTCATTTTAGTTTTTATTGAATTTTCTCATTTTTGAATTAAAAACAAGCATAACAAGGGCGTTGACCCTTACTTATATGGACAAGGGTTTTTAGTGAATTTTTTGTTTCATATGTACACTTTCTTTCCTTTTTTTACTCCGTTAGAACTAAGTGTATCAAATGCAAGAATTTTAAAATATAAGTAACATGCTTCTATGTAAAAGTTGTAATTGCCTAGAGCTTTGATTAAATTTGACTAGGATATCCTAAGGACTCAAATTTTATTTTTAGTATCTATCATTTCCTTAAGCTGAGTCAACTTTGCAATTGAATGTTTTCAAACTTGGTTTAGATTTGTAGTTGCAATTTTAAACTAAGGGAAGGAGTTAGAAAAGTGAAGTACAATATTATTTAGGTACAAAATGGGAGGAAACAAAGTTTGCACCACATATTTTTATTGTAATTTTGGCAAGACTAGTGGAAGAGCATTGGTTATGTCCTATTTTACAATTACAGTTCACCCCCAATAACCCCTCTTAAGAAACAACTTCAAGACATAGAAAATTCCAAACTTCATGAGATGCTAAATAAACTACAAAAGGTAGAACATAAAGTGCTTTAAAATCAAAAGCAAAATCTCAAACAAAACACTTCTTACAAAATTAATTGAAACCCAAATATCTCTTGGATAGAAAATTCACACCTTTGGGACAATCTATTGAGTCATCTTTGAAAGAACTTCTTGAGCATAATCTTATCACATTACCCAAAGAGACTAAATGGGGATTTTCATGGAAGGTTAATTATTGCAATTATCATAGAAACAACAAACATAAAACTTCAAATTGCATAAAATTAAAGCACAAAATCCAAGAACTCCTTGACAATGGTGAAATTGAAATTAAATTTCCTAATGGTTCACTTAAAGAGAAACAAAATAGTATTCTCAAGAATGATAAAAATAATTTACCTATGTCTGACAATGGACCACAAGTAGACTCCTTTTATCCTATCATTCCTTTATCTCCTAAACCTTCAGAACAACAATCCAACCCATCTCTATCAAATAATGAATCCAATGCTGGCACCTTTCATGTTGACCCTCAAGGACTATCTCCGATAGAAATCCAATCTAATCTAAATCTTGATACAAGTACCTCACATGATTCAAAAATCCTATATCTTAAGTCATCATGCAATTCTATTCCTATTAAACCTACTCTAGACATTTCTATTCAAAATCCATCCCCATCATGCCCAAACTTGGAATCCTTCGAAGGATCACCAATGCATAGGAAAACTCCTACCTTATCCTTAGAAGTGGATACATGTGAATAGGATAATCGAAAGTATGAAGAAACAAATCATATAAATCGAGATTAATATCCCATATCCCTAGAATACAATCATGATACACTCATACCTTTGCATTTCTTCAAATATGATCCCCTTCCATATCAAGAGAAAAATATCCATCTAAACACAAACATACACCTTCCCCATCCTCCAAATCCAATTTAAGTCCCTATATCTCAAAACTAAAGCCTTCAACTCTTCCATTCATCTTAGGTCCTTATATCTCTCCATCGTCCATTACTATCACTCCTAGCTCACAATCCACTTACCCTATCATAAACCAATATAAAAAAAGGCACACATCCTTGAGAACCTTCCAATCACCTAATTACATGAACTCTTCCAAAATACCTTCATATCCTTCCTATCCATCTATTAATTCTAATGATCATGGAAGCAATTTGGATGCCAAGCATAAATTCCACAAGTCTAAAAATCCACTTGCATCCAAGGATCAACATGTCCCATTCAAGAGACTTGCAAGAATAAAAGCAAAGTTTCATCCAAAAGCAAAGAGAAATGTCCAAAAGGCCACAAAGGCCCATAAAGCAAAAAGAAAAATCAAAGACTATGTGGATTCCTAAATCTCTCATCAAAATAATGTATTCCAAAGAATTAGAAAGAAAATAAAAATTAGAAACCATGTGGATTCCCAAGTCACTTATAGAAAGATTGAATCATAAAGAAAAATCAAAATTGGCATCCAAGTTTGTTACTCCAAAGGCTTTGTTCAATCCTTCATCTAAAAGTATCTCCCTTTTCAAATCTTCTTTGGGTTCCTATGTCCCAAAACCTACTATCTTAAATCCTACATCATCTCCTTCAACTATTTTGGGTCCTTATGTCCCAAAATCCACATTCTTTTCTCCATCAAGATTTTAAACTCCAAAAACCACTTTTCCTCCATCACTCCATCACCCTTCAAGGTGTGTGTCAACATTTATCTTTTCAACCTTCCCATCCACTCTCATACAAACCTTCAAGCATATCATCCATTATCCAACACCTATGTTCAATCATTTCGTCCCTCTTATCCAATCCTTTGCATACAACCTTGCCACATTCTATCTTATTATCTGTTTCATCCCTCTTACCATAACCCTACCAACTCTTTGATAAAATCTTAAATAGTCATGATGCATTGTAGCACATCTTTCAAAGGGTATTATCCAAAAAATAAGATGCTTGAGTCCTTCCTCCATGTCCTATCATATATCATCATCTTACAAAGAAAATAAAATGAAAATAAAATATTCAAAAGAGTCAAAAAATAAAATGAAAATAATGAAAAAAAAAAAAGAGCAAAGAGAAATAATGTCCTCTAGTGAAACCCACTTCTTGTAGTATCATGAGCAAGTAGCATGCTGAAAAAATGGCAAACATGCATCATGCATAATCTATTATCTTCTTTCACTTTACACTTTGGGGCAAGTTTCAACCATGCTATCATATCCACCACATGCTTTCCTATCCATCATCTACTATTATCCTTCATTCAACCTATCTAAGTCCATATCCATGTTTCCACCTTTGAGATTGACAAGGTTAAGGATATCCTTAAGCATTATAAATCATTTTTTATTTTCCTTATCCACACTCTTCAAACCATCTCCATTACCTTATCCATTTATTTCTTCCATCATCCCTTACCACCTTTGATCTTACTTATCCTATATGCATCTTACCTCCATCCTACCCAAATTGGCCCCTTGATCTTGATCAAAATTAAGGACATTAGAATGAAAGACATGTTTTCAAAAGCCTCTTGACATTTCCATTCCTTTGGACTGCATGGCATTACCTTATATTGTCATATACAATCTCTTAGCTTGGATAAACCTATTACCTCATCATAATTTCATCCTTGAAAATCACATAAGCCTTCTTGATCCTTCACTTATCCATTTCCAGCCCTTCATTTCCTCCATCCTCCCATAATCATGTATGCCTTTCTAGACCTTATGGGCAAATAAATACATATTTCTTGAGAATAAATTAATTTTTAAAAAAAAGACAAAACATCTTCAAAAATCAAAAACATTTGTAAAAAAAGACTTCAAAAATCTAAAAACATCAAATAAATTGTCTTCCAAACATAAACATTTTAACAAACACAATCAAAACATTATGCTTAAAACAAATCACAAATTAACAGAGCTTGCAATCATTTAATCAACTGGCTAATCAAACATTAGAAATCTTTATCACTTATCATTTCTCTTATATGGGATGAATCAAAACCAAGAATTAACATATGATATATCATGTGTCTTATATAGGATGAATCTTTCCTAAAACTAGGCACATCGATCATTATCAACCTATCAAGATCACTTAATCTTTGGAAAGAAATCTACATGGTGGTTGACTTGTTTTGTTAGTGAGTCTTATCTTTTTTTATTTTATCTTTGGTGACATACTTTCTACGTTTCTCAAGGATGTCTTTGACTAGAGAAGTTATAATGGGGCATGGTCACTTGATTGTTGTTTATGGATTATTCTTTCATAACATGATGATGCATCTAAGGACATGATAATCTACTATCATCATCAATAACTTAACTTTCTATTTTGAATATGGGAATTCCTTCCTTGCAATTGGTATGTTGGATCATTTGGGTATAATCCATGTCCAAATGAGCTCATTTGATTGCCATAATAAGATCAATGATGACATAGCACTTAAAAATAATAAGTTTCATCACTTCCTTTCTATCTATTTATCAACTTCCTACTCATCTCAATCCTTCTGTCCATGAGCACTTCTATGGCCATTGATTTTACTATCCTCTTTATCCATGCTTTTATCCTTATCCTCTATCTTACCTTTCAAGAGCACACGTGTGTTCTCCTAACCCACATGTCCTCTTAAGGGGTCATCATCCTTCCTTTCGTCCTTCATCATCCTTCTCATGACTAAGGCATCATTATTTTAGTCTTGATCCTTTCTCTTCTTTGGAACAATGCAACAAGATCTATTGCCTCAAAGAGGGGAAAAATGTAGAAACCTAAAAATGTCCTCATGAGATCAAGAAAAATTCATCTATCAATTTAATAAATATTTTCATTTATTTAATTAATTCATTAGCCTCTTCCTCTATTATTTAAATAAATATTCCTATTTATTTAATTAACCCATTTACCATCTTCGTTTATCCTATTTATGAAATAAATACATTTATTTATTTTATAAATTCATTGATAATTTTATTTTCATCTCCACCAATCACCTTCAATCACATGGATCACTCCACAAATGTGTATCTTGTGACAACTGAAAGTTGTCTCTTCATTTAACTTTTCCTCCTTCACATGACCAAATATCTTGGAAAGTCAATATCCTCTACCTACCACCCCATCTTAACTTCTCATTTTCTATTGCATTTTAATCTCTTATGTCCTTAATAGCTTCTCACCTAGTTTTCAATCCTAGCCACTCACTCAAGACCTCTTAAATCGAGCCCTTGATTTTTATGGGACATCTATAAAGAAAGTTTTCTCTTGTCATTTGAATCTAATGAGAAATCCTATGATCATTTGAAATTAAGGAGACTATGCTATTCTATCTTTATTATCATCATCATCATCTTTTCATCTTGTCATTATCTTACTATCTTCATTGTCATCCTCATATCATTGTCTTCATACTATCAATTGCATAGTTTTATCTCAATCAACAAATCTGCATTGTCGCATAGCCTCTTGTGCATGTGCTAACAAATTTGAGTGCACCAACCTTTCAAATATAAGATATTGAAAGATAGGAGAACAATGGAGTCAAGCATCTCTTGAGTGCATTTAGTAACATTATTTTGTTGATTTCATCTTTTGCGCATTTAGGAGGAAGTGCTCTATTGGATGATTTTGAATTGCTTTTGTTTACCTAGGACTTATGCTTGGGCTTAGTGTGTATGCAAGATAGGTTGTTCCAATTCCATAATCATCATCAACAAAAGAGCTTAGCCAAATTTTGGAGAGAAAAAGCCCACTTTTTGCTTGATTTTTGGATTTTTAAGAATTAATTCATTTGTGGATGAATTAAAATGTGGTCTACTACATTGGAGATGAATTAGAAGGTCTTCAAGCTATCAAATAATTGTGCAATCTTTTTGGGTATGTTGGGAGTTGTTTTCATTTTCATTTTGGAGAAAAATGAGGTAGTGTTTCTCATATTTTCTTCACTTATTCATCTTTTGATTATCTTTTTTCAAATGATTGTAGCATAATTTAACCATTCTCTCTCTTTAAATATTTTCATTTGAATGAGTATATTATTATTTTATGTTTTAAATTTGGAAAAATATGGGTTTATATGGGGAAATGTTGACATAATTTCATTAGTTTAGGGGAACGGAATTTTGAATGAATGCTTGTGTTGTTGGATGCATGGAGACTAATGGGTTTTCTCATATTTTATTTTTTTAATTTTGGAGTTTTTAAGCTTTATGAGGTCCATCAATGGAGGATGACCTTTTGGACTAGGTTTTGTCAAAATTTGAGTTTTGTTCAAAAAGTGGAATTTGAATGTTTGGATGTCATAGTTTAACAAGGAATGATAGATTTATATATTAAATTTCTTATTTTTCTCAATTTGATTTTATTTCATTAAGTTGTGGTCCTTTGAAGATTGAACATGTGTGCATAAATAATTCAAAAGGTATATGAATGTGGCATTGTGTTGGATGATTAAACTTTATTCTTAGATTATTCTTAAGAGAAATATATAGATCTATATTATTTTAGCTTGATCCTTAGATTAGATTGAAAGAGGAGTGATATTGATATTTTGATCCTTAGTTTATATTGAGAGAGGAGTGATGTTGATATTTTTAGTCTTTTTTTTCAAACCAAAAATAAAGTTTATATCATACAAAGATTGGAAGTTATAATATAGATTAGATAGTATTGGTTCAATTTTATTAGATGTCATATGAAATTGAAAATTAGTATATATAAAGAAAAGGAAAGGAACGGGATGGAGTATCTCTATAATAATATTAACCTATATTTATTCATCTATTATATGGGTAGATTAAGAAAGACACTACTTTTATTATTAGAAGGTAGTATTATTTTTTATCGATGATAATTATGATTTTATATTAATAGCATAAAGTTTTACAAAGATGGCCATATTTAAAAGAATTCATCTAAACTTTATCTAAATGTCATTCCTACCACTAATGGCATCCCCTACTTATAGTGAATAGATACCATTTGCACTATTGTCCAATCAAATACAAAGCGGGTTATCACTGGCATCTGAAATTACAATTGTGCCCATACCTATGCAAAATGGACAATACCGAAACCTAAACTTGATATAAATCTTTAAACATCTAATAAGAAAGCCCTTTCATCAAAAAAAGGGCCAATATCGATGGGTACCAAAACAGACCAGTTACAATAAAAAAACTTTATTCAGCTATTACCAACTCATCCTAATCATTGTGCTTGGCTTTGAAGATTAGTCATTTGCATCCAGTAGGTCCTTTTTGGCTCTCCTTTTTTCCAATTTCACCTTATTCTTCTCCTCCTCCCAGGCCTAAAATAAATACAACAACATTTCCCATCCTCCATTTTCCTCTACAATTTGTTCTTCCTTCCTTTTCATCGATCTCCAAACTAAAAATGGTTTATAAATCGTAGTGGCTCCTTCCACAGCTCCTCCATTACAAGGATTTGGATCATTCCTCCTACCTAATGGGGCTTCACACAAACTTGCATCACCCTCAATGCCTCCTCTTTAGATCCCAATTGGAGTTCCCATGCAAATAAGGCCAAAAAAGTGTCAATGTTTATCTTGAAGCAATGACCAGTGTT
The DNA here is from genome assembly GCA_027943335.1 of Chamaecyparis obtusa. NCBI lineage: Eukaryota > Viridiplantae > Streptophyta > Pinopsida > Cupressales > Cupressaceae > Chamaecyparis > Chamaecyparis obtusa. Next base: position 107,377 of record BSBK01009109.1, read on the forward strand.
CAATAATTCCTCACCCAATATTACTTTGATGCATTGTCAGAATCTAGTATCATCAATCATGAATACCCCTTTCAGCCTCTTCACCCCTAAAAGCTTGCAACTATTTAAGAATATGCACATAAAAATTAGCTTCCATGTCTCCCTATTTGGCACACTACAACTTGAAACCTAGACACAAAATTCCAAGTAGAGAAACTAATGAAAATAGGATGCAAATGAAAAACTATAAACTTCCCGCAGGATTACTAACTTCCTCTAGAAACTTCTATTGCAATTTTTGGATTTAATGAAAATGTAGCTTCTCATAATTTTGTGCGTACTTCCCACCTATCCTTCATTGAATGAAAAACATCACCTTTCGATCACTCAAACTTTGAATGGGCAGATACTTATAAATTTGAATTTTAAATTTGGATCTATATACTAACATCCCCTTTTGGACTTTGATGTTTCTAAACAAGCTAGGTCCTTTTCTCAAAGATTAAACACATCTAAATGACATCAATTTTTAAACCAACCATAGCTCTGTGCCATCAATATCCCTGAAGTTTTCTATTATCTCTTCATTACCTTGTTCTATCAAAGCAACATCAACTTTCAATATGGTATCAACTACTTATTTTCCTTCTCTCAGCACATGAGATACCTTAAATTCCTCAAAGGACTCTTGGAGAAGTTTAGTTTATCAAATATACTTATTGAGGTACTAAACTCCAAACTCACCTTTGATAATGGCATTGATAATCACTAATGATTCACCCTCCAAATGTAATTTGGACACTTGCAATAACTTTTCCATTTTGATTGTCGAAAGAGATGCTTGAACCTCTGCCTCATTGTTAGTACCATCCAATAATCTTCTTTCTCCAGCATCAAAATGCTACCAATCCAATCCCAAACAACAAACTCAATTCTAGAAGGGCCCATATTGCCCTTTGAAGCTCCATTGAAATTAACTTTTATCCATCCTTTGTCTTATGTGATCCAAGACACTACCTTAACTAAAGAGGAAGGAGGATTAGCCCTCAAAATTCCATTAACATGCCATTAGAAGGTAGTATTATTATAAATAGAAAAGTAAGATCTTGTAGATTAGTAAATTGCATTGTTGAATTACTATTGTTAATATAGATAGCAAATACTTATCTATCTTTGTGTTGTAGTCAATTGCATAATTTATAATTTGATAACTAATTCAGTAGTGATGATTTAGGAAGTTTTATAATCATTATAAGTTCCTTAACCCTCCTATTCCTTTAGGATTAGAATGGCATTGTAATATGTTTGAAAAATAATTGTTCTAAGGCAATATTTGAAATAAATTTTGCTAATAAAATGCTAGGATTGGAAGTTCTAAAATATGATATGATATTCAAACTATGTATTAATGAGATAAAATTACTTGAGTCTTTAAAATTCTTAATATAAATAATTCAAGTTCTAGAAGTAATCTTTAATTGTTTGGTAATGGCCATAGAAAAGTAGAAACGTTAAAAATTAATAGAGTGGATAATATAAAAGTATAGCTTGATCTTTCATTTATAACTTGATGAATAACAAGTTATAATGCTTTAATAGTTAAGAGAGAAGACTAATGCTCATATTTGTAGCTAGGTCATTAGACCTAAATTGGTCATTCCAAAATAAATATTTTATTAGTATTATTATTTTTATTTTATCATTAAAGGTATATTACTTAATTAGTTAATATATAGGCAAATATATGCATTGGAATAGACATCTAAGTCCAGGTGTTATTTACCTAAAATAAGGCTATATGATCTTCTTAGAGTAATGATACTTGAGTGTTGATAGAATTAAAAATAATAATTTGAATTATATCTAGTACTATCCTAAATTGTAAGCACCTAATTAGTGTACAATTTAAGGACTATTTTTCACCCACCTTATTGTGTTTTCTATAGCAGGGCCTCATATGGCACTTAAAAAATACCTAAATTCAAATATGGGTACTTTTCCATCTCAATCTTGTTTAAAGTTAAGGTAGCCCTTATTTCTAAGTGTGCTCCTCTATTTTTCCTCCAATCCCATAATGCATTTCATCATCTAGGCCCTAGATCACTATTTGTGGCCTTTATGTTATGTCCTAACCTTGGGACTGGTTGTACCTAATAATCTAACATTTACCCTATCATCTTGACACCCATCTTTTAGCCCTTTTTACTAGGAATGTAACGGCTGGGGAATTATGTGCCCAGGAACATAATAGCTGAGGTGTTATGTTTCTACCTAAAGTGGTCCAAATTTGAATTGCATCTTTGTGTTAGGGTTTTGGTGGGAAATTAGGTCTTGTGGTCAGCCTACATGAGTTTTGATCCTTGAAATGTTGTGAGAGGTATATAAACACCCCATCTCTCCTCATTTTGGTAATGAACCCATGATCAAGATTATCAAGCATTCATAAACAGGCTATCAAGTGCAAGGAAGAAAATCAATTTTAAGAGCCATAAAGCAATCAACTATTCTTCTCAAACATTCAAGGTGTTATTCTCCATAGATCTAGATTCTTTCTCTCATTCAAGGAGTAAGAAAAGGATTTTTTTTGTCAAGGAAGAATACACATTTTTCTACATGAATTCAAGTCTTCTTCTCTTTCTCAATCAAACATTGTGGTAAATTACATCATCTAATACATGAGGTTTTCTCTTTCATGATTTCCTTTTGTTTTTATGTTAAGTCAAAGTTATTGCATCAACATACTTGATCACATTCAAAGAATAATTCATGTTGCCAAGGTACGATATACTTCATTTCTTAGATCTAGCCTCTTCTACATGACAACACACTTTCCTTTATTTCATTTATTTCAAGTTTGATTCCTAAATAGGGGTTTGAATAATGAAAACTCATATATTCAAAATTCTTTACCATTTTTCTATGTGTGGGAATAGTTTACAAAGCTACCAAAACATTTTTGGGTAGATCAAGAACTGTCGAAGCATCCCTGAAAGTTTTAGATAAAAACCTAGAGAACATAATGGATTAGGTGTTATGTTATTTTGTATAGAATAGTTCGGGCATTTTTTTCCTAGGTATAGAATGGCTTAGGCATTTTGTTCCTACTAGAATTAGCTAAAATTTGGTTTACAAACTAGTTTTATTCTTCAAGTCCCACATCATTAGTTGCAGGTATTTCTGAGATTCTGTCTGTCAAATATTCAGATTTTAAGAATCATATATCCTATATCAATTTAAGGTACACATGAATCCTCCCTAATCAAAATTTATTATATAATTATCTCTCTTCATTTTTTTTACATAATTAGTGAAGGATCATTGACCCATTTAGCACTTGGGACCTTTCCTTTCTTATTGGGGCATCTTCCTTCTGAATGTGTAATTTTTAAAAGGAGAACTAATCTACCTCTTTGCATTTCTTCCCTTTTCCTATTGTACATTTTTATAAACCTGAATCATAACATTTCCATTATGATTCTAGTGTTATATCTCCTTTTTATGCTTGTTAAATTTCATTTTCACTCATGGACTTTACTAAGGTAGATTGGTGTGTGACAACTTATGTTGTTAAGTTTCTCCTTACTTCTCTTTATCAATCGAATGTAGTGGATCATACTTTTTTGCATTCCATGATGTTTTTATTCATTCATGGTGTTCTTTCATATGCAATTATGAAGCTTTAAAATATCTTTCTTCCTTATAAGGCATATTTTAGGACTTTTATTAATATTACATGTGGTTTTTTCATTCAATTTTTAAAAAAATACTTGAAATATGTCAATTACATAAGAGTCTTCTTGGATGAACCTAAAGATAATGATGGTATAAACCTTCCTAGTCCTACTCCTATGGTTCCTATTGATCATGACCTATCTCCTAATTATCTCATCCTAGTGAGACTTAGATCCTCTCTTCCTCAACCCACCTTAATGGATAGTCTTAGGGAATCTAGTTTATTCAATTCTTTTGACAACCTTAAAAAATATTCCTTTTTATCAAAACATTATTCATAATCCTAATGTTAAGAATTTTCTTGATGATTCCTCTCCAAGAATAACATTAAGTATACATGAAGATCTTGATAAACCTTCTACTTCTTCTCTGCCTAAAGAAGATAGGAATAGTGATAGGAATCTTAACCTTCTTAAATAGAATATTTCTCCTCCTTTTCCTCCTTATACTACACACTTCCACAAAACTAAAGATTAATCTCCTTCACCGTCTACATTAAAAGTTAATTATGATGTAGTATATGACATTACTACTCAATAAGGTTACAATAGATTAGGTCTTGGCATTAATGAACAAGGTATTGAGGTTCCTATAGATCCTCCTACACATTTCACTAAGTGTGGTCTAGGTCTTATGCCTCAATCTAAAAAAAATCCTTCTTCTGATTCTTCTTCATCACAACATAAACCTCCTCTTGACATTCTTTTACCAACATCGTCCATTATCACAAATCCTTTTGATAATAATTTGGCTTTAGCTAAAAGAATCTTTTGGAGAATTAAATATGATCCTAAAATTTATTTTCCTTATAGAAATTTTCCAAAGAATCAAAGACCTATTAATAGTGAATTTATGTGTCCTTTTAATCATCGTATTAAACACTATCTTGTTGATTGTATTGAATTTAGACAATTATCTCAAGGTTTTTTAGATATATCTTTTATTTCCTTAACAACAGATCTTATGGTTTTTCTTGACATCAAAGACATACCTTAGCATCTCTTTTTCCTATAATTTTTCTCTTCATTATGTAAATTTAGTAGCTTACATCATTGAGGGCTCTTTGTTTTGCATAATGTGCACTGTGGGCAGTATAATAGGTTGTTTCCCTTGTCTTCCAACTTGGTGGGAAAGTTCTCTCTATCTCATATATTTCTCCTTTGAAAGGATCCATTATATATTTGTTGATTAAATATTTTATATATGGACTTGTTTTTCTATGATCTTCCTTTTGGGGTTGATATCCTTCTTTACAGGCTCTCCCTTGCTTGGAAGTGTTTATCTTGTATAATTGATTTATCCACTAAGTTTTCATAATGTGACATCCTTCCATGGCCTCTTTATGGATTTTTATTATTTTATGGTAGTGCATCCATTTTCACATGACATTCTTTGTTTCACGCAAGGTATTCTCATCTTTTCTCAACAATATTTTTAATGCCTCAAAGGGAATGTATATCATAAAAGATCTTCCATTTAGAGAATGTATATTGTTCCTTTTTCAATTTATTCATTATCCCTTTGTTGACTTGTTTATTTTATAGTATGATGTCCTTTCTTATATAAATTTGTTTGTCTTACATTAAGATCTTCTCTTTTTCAAGGGATTTACATCCTTGTTTACAACTTATTTTTTCTTGAAAGTGAATGTCTGTTATAAAAGATCCATCACTTAGGGTATACAATGTATGACATTTTCTCTTGCCTTCACACTTCGGGGAGCAAGGTATCATTTTATCAATCTTTATTTTCTTTCTAAGGATCCACTTTCCTTAGTATAGTGGCATTTGTTTATCATGTGACATTCTTTGATTATAATGAATTATTTCATTTGATTAGGGATTCTCTCTTATGCAAGAGGTGTGTATCCTTGATCACAACCTCTCTTTATTTGAAAAAGTATGTTCATCCTAAATAAATTCCCTTACTTGGGGACTTAAAGTGTATCTTCCTTCGTCAAGAATCCCTTTTTCACCTAGTAGTAGGTGACTAAAAGGATGCATTCTTGTCCCCCCCCCCCCCCCCCCCCCCCCTCTTTGTCATGAATATGTTGTCTTTTTTTAAGAACACCTCTTGAAGGTAGACGTCTTGTAAACAAGATTTCTTCCTTCCAAGGGTCTCTTCCCATTTGCGGATATCCTTTCACAATTATCCATTCCTTTCACTAAAAAGAGTATTCACTCTTTGCTAAGGAAACAAGAATATATTGTTGTTTTAATGGCATCTCCTTATTTTTGGAAGTAGGTATCTTTGTTCTCTTTTCCTTATGCTTGACCACCATAGTCCTATGTCATCGTCATGAGGAGGGGGGCATACATATGGCCTCCTTGTATATTATGTATCTTTTGTTTTCTCCTTATTCTAATTGTTTATTGATCCCTAAGGAGACAATTCTTTCCTTGGGACAGATCACCTTTTTGATCCCTATGGAGACATGATGCTCATAAGAATGATCCCATAATTATTCCTCAAGTGAAAAGTTTTTCAAGTTTCCCCTAATATTTTTTAAGCCGCCCTTGAGAGAAAAGTTTTTAAAGCTTCTCCTAAGCATAAAAAAAAATCAATTGCCCCTAAGTGCAAAAAAATTTTAAGCTTCCCCTGAGCACAAAGTTTTTCAACCTGTCCCCATGTGCAAATTTTTCAAAGTAGAATTGACTAGCATAATGCATCTCTCTAGACCCTCAATTCTCCTTCCCTATTTCTTTCAGAAAATAGAACTAGCATAACATAGCTTTCTATCCTTCTCTTCCTCTTCCTCTCCCATGAATCACCTAGTATAACACAACTTTCTAGATTGTTAAATTCATGGTCTTTCTCTTCTTTCCATGCTCTCATAGCTATGCTAGTGGAATAGATCATGGATTTGTGTCTCATCTTTCGTGATTCTCTTTTCCTTTCCATGTGGTCACTTATGCACTTACAATATCTTTCCACACATGATATATGTGGTTGAGGCATTTGTTGATCGAGGTCTCTTCGACTTGTTTATTTGGAGCTTTGTTTTTAGTACTAACCCCCCTTTTTTGTCTATGTCTTTTGTATTTTTGATGATTTTTATCTTTTTATTTTATTTTTTGTCCCCTTGTACATGGATATTTAATTTGAGATACTTCATTTGGGGGCTTTCATCCTTGAACTTAGTAATTTTTTATCTATTTGCACTTCACTCATGATCATCTCTCTCTCTCTCTCTTTCATATTCCTCCCTTCTCTCTCATTTCCTTTATAATGAACATGAGTTTTTCTCATACTCTTTCTAAAGTGGGGACTAGATGTACCATCCTAAATTGTAAGGACCTTATTAGTGTATAATTTAAGGACTATTTTTCACCCACCTTAGTGTGTTTTCTATAGCGGGACTTCATATGGAACTTAACAAATACCTAAACTAAAATATGAGTCATCACGCATCTCAATATTGTTTAAAATAAAGGTAAGCCCTTATTTCTAATTGTGATCCTCTATTTTTCCTCAAATCCCATAATTCATTTCATCACCTAGGCCCTATATCACTATTTGTAGCCTTTATGTTATGTCTCAACCTTGAAACTGGATGTACCTTATAATCCCACATCTACCCTATCATCCTGACAGCCAGTCCAATTTTTGGCCCTTTTTACTAGGAAATATATCATCCTAAAAAGTAAGCACCCTTAATTAGGAGCTCATTTTAGCCCCATTTTAGTATATATGGGTTCCCACATTGATTTCACACTCTCTTAATGCTTATTGGACCTTCAAATTAGCATTACAAGTCCTATATTGATTTAATTTATTCAAAACTTGAGGTTTTCCCTTATTTCTAAGTGTGCTCCTCTATTTTCCCTCCTATCAAATAATTCATTTCATCACCTAGGCCCTATATCCCTATTTGTAGCCTTTGTGACCTATTCCAACCCTGTAATGAGACATACTTGGAAATCCTGCACATACCCAATATCTTTGGCACCCAGATCAAATATGGGCTCATTCTCCTAGATACATTTCTCCATTGGTGACATGTCTTAGGAAAATGCGGCCCAAATTTGGCTTGGAGGCCCTTGCCAAGGTCTCAAGGGGGAAACTGGTCCTATCGTTAGCCTCCTTAATTTTTTACCCTTGAAATGATGGATTTAGTATATAAACCCCTATCTCTCCTCATTTTTGCATCCATTATCAATTGCAATAATTCACCATCAATACTTCAATCATTCATGAGCAACTAAGTAATCAAAATTCAAAATCTCTTCTACAATTGAGCATCCAAGTCTTCAACTCTTCAAAGCAATATTCTTATACATCAAGCATTGGAGAAAATTATAAACATCTATCATTAAAGGAATTTATTTCATGATTTACTTTTATATCAAGCTATTACATGATCACTTGTGATTACATCCAAAGAAGCATTGCACCATCAAGGTATAAGGTGATTTACAAATTCAGATATGGTTTTATTTCATCTTTCTTTATGAAATTTCTTTTCATTTTCAAGGTTGATTCCTAGAGATGGGTTTGAATAAGTAAAACCCCTTTAGCCAACATTATTGCCCTTTTTTTTTGTGCAGGAATAGATTATGAAGTTGTCAAATCATATCTAGGCAGATTGAGAATAGTCAAATGATGTATGAAACATTCAAATGAAAACACCAGGAACTCATCATCATTTACCTCATATCCTAGGAACATGTCTCCATTTTCATCATGTCCCTTCCATTTTGATCTCATATTTGGTATGAAGTCAGGTTACAGCCTCCAGGTCTCAGATCTACAATTACGGGTCATTCTTGGACTCTGACATATGGGAATTTAGGTCTAGAAGATCACTTCTTCTATTTCATTCCTATGTGCATTCAAATTCATCTCCATTATATTTTACATCATTTTTATTTGCTAAATTTCATTAAAATCTATTTTTTTAGTCTTTTTCATATCAATATTATCCCTCTCTATCTCAATACTAAGCAATGAAGGAATAAAAACCCTTAAAGACATCGATATTACATTGGCATATTTCTTATAACCAAGTGGTGTCAATCATATTTTGGCTTGAGGTGGTTTTATATTCCAATTTTTCATATGAATTGGGAAAAATAGCCATTTTATGTGATCCCCTTTTCATATTGTAAACTTTGGTGAACCCAACTCATAACATTTCATCTTTTGATTTTGGTAGTTAGATTGCACTTTCTTCATTGTATGTATTTTTTCTTCTTACATAATTTTGATTTGGTGGTTAGATCCTCCTTACATGAAATTTGCACTTTGATTTAGTGTTTATATCTCCTCTATATGCATTTTATATCATATCTTTTCTACATCTTGTGAATTTATATTTATATGCATTAAATTGTTTCACTTTATGCATTTGCATTAATGAAAATAAAACACAAAAACAAAATTGCATGTTGTTTCATGCATTTTTTCCTTTTAGATTAATTTTATAATGCATACATTTTCTCAAGGTGATAATGGATTAGCCTCCCTTCTATCACTTTATCTCTCTCCATCAGGACATATCAGTGCAAGAAGATGGTTTTAACTCTTTCAATAATCTCTCTCTTTCAGGAGAATTTTTGGAGATTGATGTTAACTCTTCTCTTGATATGTGTTTCCCTCATGAGAATACCTTGCTTAAATTTTATAATTTATCTTGTGATACCTTACCTTATATTCATTTTCATGACTTTCCCTTTAGGAATGAAGCTATAAAAAAATTTGATTATCCTTCTCCTAAAGTTTGTTCTATAAAAGATGATCTCACCATTTTGGATGAACCGCTAGATAATGATGTTGACTATTCTCTCCCTCATGAAGCAACATTGAGAAAAAAAAATTATTTTGTGGCTAACATTTCGTATCTTCCCTCTATAGATGACACATTCATGCTTGATGTTTCTCCTTCTCCTAAGATGTATCCTCTTTCTGAGGATATTTTGGACCAAGAGGAGGACATTATAAATACCTTTCTTAATATCACCTTACCTTCATTTGATATCTCTTTTTGAGATGAATCATTGATGGAAATACCTAAGCCAAATTTTAAATATTTTCCTACTCATGAGAACACCTTGAAAGAAAAGAATAATATCATTGGTACTTTCCTTGATGCTCTCCCTTTTAGTAAGAAAACCTTAAACAATCAAGAGCTTGATCAAGTCAATGTTGTAAATGTTTTAGGTAGTGAAAATCCTAAGGTGGTTGTCCATCTTTGTCATAATAACCCTTAACCTTAAAATAAACCAATTCTCTTGGTGAAAGGTACTCAACAACTTGATTATCATGTAATTTCCCATGCTTATAAAAAAAATAACTAATAGACAACCTACAAGTTCAGTTGTTCCTCCTTTTCCTACTTCTCAACCAATTCTTTCCCATCCACCCCATCTCCCTCAAAATCTTGGAAAGGAGTATGATTTAGTAGAAAAAATTCATGCTACTCCTGCCAAGATCTCCCTTTGGTAGCTTCTTCAAACTTCACCTACTTATCATTAAGCATTACAAAAAGACTTGATAAATGTGATTGTCTAACCTCCTTGGCCAAACAATATAACTTCCATATTAGAATACATGAATGCGACCAATAAAAAATCTCAAATTGTGTTTTCTCAAGATGAGTTGCCTCCCAAGGAAATTCAAGATCAACATGATTTTCTTATGGTTTTTCCTTATTAATGGTAAACTTATTCAAATAAATTTAATTGATAATAGCTTATAACTTAGTGTTTGTAGCATTGACTTGTTAAACAAGATAAATGCAAATGTTTCTTTGATCAAACCTAATTCTATTCATATCTATGGCTTTGATAATGTTGCTAAAAAAAATTGGGTATAATCAATTTGCCTATTAAGTTAGGTATTGTTATTTTATCCACACATAGCCATGTCTTGAACGGTGCTCTCAATTATAACCTTATTTTAAGAAGGTTGTGGCTACATGTCAGCACACTATTCCTTCAACACTTTGTCACAAAATGAAACTCATATATAAAAAAAATCATGTATACCCTTGGTTCTCATGATAAAATCCAAATTTTCTTACAAACTGAATCTATTTCTCTTTCTATTCCTACACCATTTAAACAAAACATGTTTCCTTCTCCTAAATATACTTCTACAAGTTCCCTTTTAGATGATGATTGGGGGTCATTAGACTTCACACCAATCTTTTTTGGGTGAATACAAAGCTCCTAGTTCCAACGCGAAGCTCTTTAGAGGGTCTAGTGTGTTATTTATTCAATCGATTCTTATAATCATCAACATGGTTTAGGGTATATGCAAAAAATATTTGAGACTCATAACAAACCCATGGAAGGATTTAGTCTCAAACCCAATCCTTTTTCAACTCCTTTACCATCTAACATTTCTTCTATGTCTAACTTTAGTCAAGAAGTTGTGTTTCCTAATCTTCTTCGTGCTAAGTTGATTACTCGACCTAAATAGAAAAAGAAGCATAGTCAAAAGCTTGTAAATATCCCTTTTTGCATGTATCACCGATATCATGACCACTTTACTTATGAATTTCAATCTTTGTATTACAAAATTCAAAAACTCATTTTTTATGATATCATTTACATAATGTGTCACAATGAGTTAATTTTGACTTTTGATTTATTTAAATAATATTAAAGTTCCTATTATGTTGATCCACACTTTGTGAAATTTTTATCCTATCCTTTGTGGGCTCATTTTCATGCATGGTGCAATCATACTGTGCAAGTAACATAATAGTCCTTCTTAAGTTTATTCTTGTCTCTACGCTTGGGGAGAAAGGATAGTATTTTCAATCTCTCTCATTCTTCTCTTAAGGATCATATTTCCTCTTGCTTAAGCCATATTTGTCTATCTTTTGATATCTAATCTTACATGGAATTTTTTTTTTACATTAGGGATTCTCTGCTACACAAGAGATATGCATCCTTGATCATAACCTTTTCATTGTTCACAATTAGGTATCCATGGTAAACAAATCCCTTATCTTGGGGGATAAAATTATGTCATCCTTCCTCAAGAATCCATTTACCTAGCAATAGGGAAGTTGTGAATTCTTCCCTTCTTGTTCTGCATCTCTTTTTTAGCATCCTTTAAAAGGATCCCTTTTACACTTCTTTCATGGTATCTCTTTTTATTATCCCTTCCTTGACCTTGCAGGAGTTATGATCTCTTTGGCTTGGACTAGGTGTTGCTGGTGGGATACCTCCTTTGTGTTAAAGGTGTTTTATCTTTGTTTCTCTTTTCCTTAAGATAACAAAATAGTCATCTTTTTCCATTTTAAGGGGGGGCATATATGGCCTCCTTAATGAAAATATTTTGTCTACTTTGATTATTCCAGCTAGAGTACACTAGCATAATACAACTTGCTAGGGCCATATCACTCTCCTTTATACATTTTTGGCAAATCTCCTTGGATACAATGCTTTCCTTTTTTATCCTTGGGATTGGTTGAGCTATAATAACAAAACTTTCTAGTCTATTTGACCTCTCCTTTGCATACATTTTTAGGATTGGTTGACTACTAAACACAATTTTCTAGACCACTTGACCTATATTTTTCATGGGTTGACTAGCATAACACAACTTGTTAGATCATTCAACCTCTTATTTACATAATATTTTCATTAGTTGACTAGCATGTGCTAGACCATCAACTCCCTCTTTACACTCTCTTTGATGGGTGGAACTAGCATACACAATTTGATATACCATATCCCCATCTCTTCTCTCTTATTCTTCTCTCATGGATCACCTAGCACAAGACAAATGGCTAGCTTGTGTCATCCATGATTGTCTTATTCTCTCCTCCATAATTCCATGGTATAACACACCTTTTTAATTTTATTGAATTATGGATTCTTATCTTATCTTTGATGCATTTTATTTCTTTTTTCAGGTGACCACTTGTGCTTTTGCAATATCTTTTTGAGCATGATGCTAGCAGTTGAGACATTTTATTTAGTGAGGTATCTTCAACTATTTGACTTGGAATCTTAGTAATATTTAGGATTTTGTTGTTATTTTATGTTCCTTTTCATATGGATGTACAATTTAAGATCATGGATTTGGAGGATCATGTCCTTAAACTTAGAGATGTCTTATCTCCTTGCATATTTCCCATGATCTTCATCTTTCTCTCCCTCTCTTATAGTTTACTATGAGCATGAGGTGAAATCATACTTCTGCTAAAGTAAGGGCTAAATGTACCATCTTAAAAAGTAAGAACCCTTAATTAGGTACTCATTTTAGCCGCATTTTAGTATGCATGGATTCCCACATTGATTTCACACTCTCCTAACACTTATTGGACCTTCATATTAACACTAAAAGTCCTATATTGATTCAATTTCTTCAGAACTCAATGTTGGACCTTATTTCTAAGTGTGCTCCTCTATTTTTCCACCAATCAAATAATTAATTTCATCACCTAGGCCCTATATCCCTATTTTTGGTCTTCATGACCTATTCCGACCCTAGAATGAGCCATATTCAAAAATCCCACACATACCATATATCTTTGGTACTTGGATCAAATCTAGGCTCATTCTTCTAGGAACATGTCACCATTTGTGACATGTCCTAGGAAAATGGGCCCAAAGGCCCATGCTAATATCTTAGGGGGGAATCCAGTCTCGTATTCAGCTTCTTTAATTTATGACCCTCAAAATGATGGATTGAGTATATAAACCTCTTATCTCTCCTCATTTTGGAAACCATTATCAAGTGCAAGCATTCATGAAAAACTAACTAATCAGAGTTTGAAATCTCTTCTACAATTGAGCATCCTAGTCTTCAACCCTTCAAAAAAATCTACTTCTACATAAAGAATTTTGGAAAAGTGAAAACATATATCATTCAAGGAATTTCTATCATCATTTCATTTTATATCAATCTATTGCATGAACACTCCAAAGAAGCATTACGCCATCAAGGTAAATGGTGATTCACAAATTTAGATCTTGCTTCTATTTCATCTTTCCTTATGTAATTTCATTTAATTTTCAAGTTTTCTCGTAAGCAAAGCTTTGACTAAGGCAAACCCCTTTATCCAAACGTCTTGCCCATATTTTTTGTGTAGGAACAAGTTACAAATCTATTATATCAAATCTAGGAATATTGAGAACAGTCAGACGATCTGTAAAAAAATAAGATGAAAACATTAGGAACATGTCACCATTATTAACATGTCCCAAGAGCACGTTGTCATAGTCATCATGTCCCTACCACTTTGAGCTCATATTTTGTAGGAAGTCAGGTTGCAACCTCTAGGTCTCAGATTTGTAGTTACATGTCATTCCAGGACTTCGATAGATGGTAATTTAGGTTTGAAAGCTCACTTCTCCTATTTCATTTCTAGGTGCATTAAAATTCTTCTCCTTTCCCTATCACATCAATTTTCCTAGCTAGATTTGATTCAAATCTATTTTTTTAGTCTTCTGCATATCAAAATTATTCCTCTCTTCCTCAATTCTAAGCAATGAAGGAATAAAAACCCTTCAAGGAATTGATACTACATTGGCATCTTTCTTACCAATTGGAGTCAATCATATTTTGTCTTGAGGTGGTTTTGTATTCCAATGTGCCATATTAATTAGGGAAATAGCCCTTTCATGTGATCCCATTTTCATATTGTATAGGAATATACTGGCTAGGAATTATGTACCTAGGAACATAACAACTGAGGCATAATGTTCCTACCTAAAGTGGCCGAAAATTGAACTAGAGCTTCATGTCAATTTTTTGGTAGGAAATTAGGTCTTGTGGTCAGACTGCCTAAGTTTTAACTCCCAAAATATAGTGAGACGTATATAAACACCCTATCTCTCATTATTTTGGTAGTAATCCCATGATCAAGATGTGCATAGGAAAAATGGAAGCATGGAAATGTTGGAATTACCAGAAAGATGTGTAATGAGAGGGGAGGGGTGAATCGGTACCCTTAAAAAATTTTTCAAATTGAATCCTTATAAACATGTATAACACTAACTAACTGTATCAATTGCATTTAACATACATTCAAAACATAACTAAAATGTAAATACATGTAATCTAATCAATAAAGCATTCATGAAACTTCATACACATGACACTTGTATTTTGGTATTGCATAAACCCTTGTTAGAAGGCAAAAACTACAGTTGGGATGACACCCACAAAGCTTCACTACTACAATAACAAAGTTGTTGGTTAAGGCTACAAATATTTTGATCACTTTTGGTGATCTTATCCTATTAGGATTAACAATGAGATCAGCTAGATCTACCTGGTTATAGGATTTTAGCAACACAATCAAGTGTGCACTCGGTTAAGAGATTTACAAAATAACGGTTAAGTTCACTCTGTTAAGAGATTTAAGGTCTGCTACAATGATTAAAGAGTAACAGTAGGATTGATTTGTAAATAGAAACTTAACATGTCTGGTATCAATTATCACCTTAATGTGATTGATCTCTTCTCTGAATTCTGCTCAGTAGCCTTCTATTTCTGATAAACTATATGCTATGTCAATACTTGTCAATCATAACCCTGTCTAATCTACAGATGTCTTCCAATGGAGGCTACTACATGTGTGGTGATACATGTCAAAATGAAATCTTTACAAATTTTATATCAAACTGATTTGACCTAATTAGGGTTTAGACTCTATCTTAGAAGACCTAAGATCAATGGTAGAAATGAATAATCTAGATCATCTTTACATAGGAATCATCAATAATTAAATGATTACATCCGTATTGAATTTTGTCTCGATCTTGGTAAACTATTTTCTAATCGATGTAAACTATTTTCCTTGTAGTTTGTGTCATTCCAAACTACTATGTCATTTCCTTTTTCACTTGGTGTATATTGCATTCATCACTCAGTAATTAACTAGTGCTCAGTTCATATGAATGTTCAGTGACTATTGTGCTTAGTACTCGGTGATCATCTGGCTTGGTAAGAGTGCTTGGTCAAAACTGTATTTGGTTAACATAGTGATCTTCCTTGTGTTCTTCTCAGTGTCTAGGCTTTGTGTATTGACCAACTGTCCTATCTTGTCTCCTTTATCGACTATATGACTGAATGATTAATGAAAACCATTAATTCTCTTTAGGAGTAACATTCCCCCCTTTGGCATTAGTATCAAAAACTTTATGTATATGTGAATCTATGTCAACTCCCCCTTTGTACATGTTCTTAGTGTGAAGTACATACAAGAATATATATACATATATTTTCCCCCTTTTTTGAAATTAATGCCAAAAATGTACTTACAACTTGTCGACTATGTTCTGATGGGTTTTCTGCAAAGTGGCCAAGAGGTTTCCCATTCCTCTTTAAGATTCTCAAGAGAAATGTGCTCTAATTTGACTTGTGCATGCATATCAAAAATATTCTCAATAACAGATATCTCAAGGGTGGAAACTAACTCTTTTTTCCTTATTCACATGTCGTTGCATCACCTTTAGGTGTGGAAGTAACTCCTCTTGCAGCTCAGTTATTTGGTCTCTGATTTTATCTTCTTCTTTCCTTAGTTCTAATCTTAACCACCGGATTTGTTGAACTTTAGCATAATACTCATAAAATGTATTTGGCTCAGTTAAAATATTATTTTCACTAACCTTGATATCTTCATCTAGTTTTTGTATCTTTTCACTAAGCTCAGTAGTGAAATGGTCTATAGTACATAATTTGTACAAAATTTAAATAACTTATTGAATAATAGCATTGAGCTCGGTTATTACCTCAGATAACTTTACTTTATTTACTAGCACTTCCTGGCTGATTCGCTTGGCTAGCTTTAATTGTATCTTGGCCTCCGCTCTTTCTTCAATTATTTTCTCTACATCTATATTTGGAGAATTTATATGGCTGGTTAGAGTAGCAAGTTGATCAATTATGGGAGTTGCCTCATCAACATTGATATCAGGGACTACTTGCATCAAAATTTCTCTAACATCTTCTAAGACTTGTTTATGTTTTCTTTCTTGTCATAGTTTCTCTTATGCAACCTTCCTCATGCATAGTTCTCCATACCTTCTCAGTGCTTCTAGGTCTAAAGTCCTTATATCACATGTAGGAATTTCAATGATCTCATCTAGTGTGATTGGACCCTTGCCATGTTTTTTATTTTTCTTCTTCTCTTGTGTTCTAGATGTGGGAGATTTCCCATATGGTACTAGAGCTTCAGTCTCTGGATTAGAGTTTTATTTCTTGGTAGACACGCTCTCTTCCTTATCCTTCCCTTTGACTATTGTCTCGATTTGATGTTCTTGGGATTCTTGCTTGGTTTTAGTTGTAGATGTATCTACATTTATTTCAATTTCTAGCTCTTTATTTTTTCCCTCTTTGTTTTCAGGCTCATTTGTTTCCTTTTTTTTATTTTGTGCCATGTCCTTCAGTTGTGTCCTTCTACTAATCAGGTGCTTGATCCTTGGGTTTCCCTCGAGTGACAATATCAATTTCTTGAACTAATATCATAAAATTACCTGGTATGTCTACTGTTGCTGCCTTAGTAGGTTGATCTTCTTCAATATTTTTTGTAATCATAGTGCTATCTTCATCAGCCTTAGCTTCATCATTAGGATCTCCATCAATGATATCCTCTATTATGACTTCATTAGTCCCGATTGTTACTAATTGCTCGGGAGCATCCTATTTGTCCTTTTTAGTATATCCTTCCAGATAGAAGTCCTCAGCATAAGTTTCATATTGTACCTCAGTATCAGATATATGAATTTTCTCTTTTGTAGCTATGTCAGAATCAGCTAAATGTACCCATTTCCCTTTACTTTTGACTTTCTACTCGAGGATTATAGCTAATGTAGTTTTATCTGCTTCTGCCCTTGATTCCAAAAGTTTTGTCCATAAGATCTTTCTATTTTCATCAACTTCTTCTAGTTTACCTACCAAAATATTTAGTGCTCATCCTTTCATTAAAAATATGTTCGCATATTGTTTCAACATCTCTTCAACTTCAGTGACTGAAAGAGTAGGCATTACCAAAATTAAAGAGTGTTTCCTAATTTTCTTTTCAATATGCAAGGCATATTTCATTGATACCTTGTCATGAAGTTCCTTAGGGATATATTTTACAAATTCAATAGGTGGTCTCTTAAATTTAATCATCATGTGGATGATTTCTTCTTCAACTTTCTCCTGATCTTCGGTTGACATGTGTGCATACCGATTCATCTTAGGGTGACTAGTATACCTGTATCCTTTATGTTTTCAACTAATTCATCAATAGATTGGTTCTTATTTACAATAATTTTAAATTGACTTGGATCATCTTCTTCTTTAGAATCTACATCATCCTTACCTCTTATCAATCTCCTCCTCTTCTTTGGTTTCTCGGTGGTGGCTTTTGCAGATATTTTCTTCTGATAAGTTTTTGTAGGAGTGGGCCTTGTGATTTTTACAATTCCTTTCTTCAAGGGTAGAGAAGTGGTTGTAGAGGATCTTGTCCTCACTTGGTTAGGTGTTTTTGCTTGTTTCTTCTTCCCTGTGGCCTTTACTGGTGTAGCTTGAAGCTCTTTATCTGACTTGGTTTCCTCCTCATGTTCATTGTTACCAATCAAAAGTTGTTCTTCAGTTGCTTCTTCAACCAGTTTAGTTGTTGCTTCCTCTTCTTCTTCACCAAATTGCTTAACTAATGTTTCCATCATTTTCTTTGATTTCCAGCTAACCTTTACTCCGACTAGATCCATTTTTATCCTTAGTTTTGCTTCCTCATAGGTTTTGAACCTAGTAGATTTAGGATCTTTGGGCTCAGCCAATAGATCCTTTATTGACCTAGAGGCTCAGTCAATGTCAATTTCATAGCTCATTGGAGGTAGCCAGGAAGTTCTTGTCTCAACTTCCTTGATCAAAGTGGTGTCGGTGTCCACCAGAAAACATATATCTTCCTTATGCTTTTCAAATAATTGTCTTGGAATTTTGATCCTTTAGTGCATTTTGTCCTTAAAATTTCCAAAATAATCATCCATGATAGTCACAAAGTTCTGACCTAAATTCTTGATAAACTCATTGATTTAAATGATGACTATTCGGTCAACATCCCAGTCTACATTACCGACAGATGGGAAGTAGTTCTGCAAGTAGAAAAATGTGCAAATAAGTAATGAACCAAACTTACACATGTTGGTCTTTTCTACCGAGATGGTTCTCATATTCTCTTCCATTTGTTTCAATATTAGCTCGGTGAGGTCTAACTGTAGACCTTTCTTAACAATTTTTTATGCTATATCTACTACTCTACATGGGACATTGTTGGGCCTGCTAGATTGAAAAATCTTATATCCAATGACATAGGCTCCAAACCTTGTTTCTGAATCGGTGATGGTGTTGACTCTCATTCCTCTGCCATCCCACTCAGCTCCTGTAAGCTTCTCATTTTCTAACCTCAGTGGGTTCCTTATGGCCTTTGCCTTGTCATTAGTTGGGTATTCAGTAACCACATGAATAATATCCTTAGAGATTTTAACTGGTTCATCCAACCACATTTTACCTTCATGAACATGGCTAAGTACAACCCTAATCCATTCAGACTTGAACTCCCTCAGGAAATATAGGAAATTTGTCAACCCTTTGACTTACAAGTGTTTATGCTCATCCTTGAGCTTTCCATTCTCACTCAGCTCCTGGTATGTTGATTGTAGTTCAAAGTCTCCAATTTTACTTATTTTACAGTGGATATAAGAATGTATATCTTGTACCAATAAAATCCTAGGTGGTATGCTAGAAAATGTTCCTAATTGATCAATTTGTGAAGCGATTTTGAGATGCAATTTGTTTTTGGGTTCTTCACATGTTTTGGACTTAATCAGTGTGACCTTCTTGTCACTTTCAGTCTTATATTTTACAGGCTTGGATGAAGATGTCATTGTCTTGATCAAATTATGGGCTTCACGAAATCTTCAAAAAAATAACTCAGTAGCTAAGAACTTACTTGGAATGTTGATAAATTACTCAGGATCTGCTCAAATCTTTGTTGAATGCTTGAAAAACTCTTTTCTCAAATTCGTTCAAATCGCTCTAGTTTTGCTCTTGATCATTGTGTTACAAAATGCCTTGCATCGTCATTTATTTATACCTAAATTTTATTTTCCCTCTCAAACTTTTGCATTAAATTCTTTACCTACCATTGCTCAATAAATACCAATACGTTTGGTTATCACTTTTTAATTTCCATCTTTGTTAACCACTAAATATTTCTCAATTGATACTTCAACTCGGTTAACCTTGGCACTTTCACTGACTAACAATTTTTTACTCGGTCATGCTTTAATCGACTATACACATTTTGTTAGAATAGTGAATACTGAGAGGGGGGTGAATTAGTATTCTACAAACTTTCACTTTTGCCCAATTATGGATATAACAGATTAACTTGATACATGCATAATAGATTAAACTAAATAACATGCATGGCAATAAAGAAAATGAACTCATAACACATCATTTGTTCTCGAGGAAACCTTGGCCAAGGGAAAAACCTAGTGGAGATGGTACCCACAAAGATCCACTAATCAAAAGTATCATGTTAAGGATGTTGACCCTGTTAGGAGCATGTTACATACATATAGTGTCTCAGTCCTGATTAAGGGACTTTAGGCCTTGTTAGAAGCCTCAACCCTGCTAAGAGTTGGTAGAATACAAAATGATTACAAGATGAGCCCTCTGCCCAAACAAGTAATGTACAATAGTATCTGATTACAAAAGGGTAAGGTGCATAACCTTTCACTGCTGCCCAATATATTTCCTATTCTAATCTTTCACATATACAACTTTGCATCACTAGCTTTCGCATACATATTTTATTCTTACTTTTTCACTTTTTACTACTCTTCTACTTCGCATTACATATGCCTTACATTTATACAAGTTATTAGGACTAATAACTCTTATAGTCAGCTTTACTAAACATAAAGCACTTTAAAAAATATATTTTTACCCAAGGGTTAACATCTAGGATTTCATCCCTTTATATTATTAAGACATTATTTTGATAAACAAAATAATCCCTTAACTCTTTACTTGTTTTGTCTTCTTTCTTTATCCTGTTGGCTTCAACTCTGTCTCTGGTAATACTATAATAACTTCTTCCGTACATGTTGTACAAACTTGGACTCTCAGGTGAGTCTTCAATATGCATCATAGTATCTATGTTCAAGTGCACAAGAACTGAACTTACTTCAATCGACGTCACCAATCAAAACTGTCTCAGGTTACACTAGAAAAATACTACACATGCTTAGACAATTTTGCTCTGCGCTCTGTCATACTTGCTCTCTATCATATGCGGTCTTCATGTAGATCATATGTTGCCATAATGACAACATCTAGATATCTAGCTCAGCCAAATTGCCAACAATCTCCCCCTTTGTCATTGGTGGCAACATATGAGAAAATTGGCTAAGTCTCAAAACTTCAAAACTCAAAATTGTAGCCATAACAAAAATATATCTGCGTTATCCTTATAACTCCATATATCTTATCTATAATCTATACTCCCCCTAGGAATGTACTTTCTTAACTTATATCAATTTTCTGCTATCATATCACTCCCCCTTTGACAACAATGACAAAAAGGGTGTCAAAAATTGTGATCTCAAAAAAATGTTTACCTTGATTCAAAATTGCAAAGTCAGTAGGCTTGCAACACAATCTACAAAGTTCTCTTTAATGTTCTCTATCTCCTTCTCCCATGCCTTCTTTATTGTGTCTTAAACACTGAGGAGTGCACATAGACCATAAGATGCGATCTCACATGCACGGAGGTTTGCAAAGTTGAACTTCTCATAGGATGTCTTAGATGAAAGACATTCTTCCAATTGTCCTTCAACTATGCCAATCTTTGTTGAAATGTGCTCTCTAAGAAGAGAAAATCTTCTCAATTTCTTGTCTTTTTCATCATTGAGAATCCTTATTTCATCATACATTTTGTCGATTCTTTTCTCAATATCAAAAAATTTCATATTAGGGCTGGCTAAAAGATTTACCTCTGACTGAATTTCTACCTCTTTAGCCTTAATCTTCTCAACCACTTCTGAAACATGATTTTCAAATTTTGTACACTGAATGTACAAAGTTTTACCTCTGTCCAAATTCCTTCTAAGATCTTTTATACATACATCCAGATTTCTAATATCATTTTTGATATTCAGACTTGTATCATGAAATATTTTGGCCTCATAGGCTGCCTGAGCCTTCATTGTAGCTATATCAAATGCTTTCATAACTTCTCTAGCTCTTTCCAGTGGATCTGCCTCTGCTAACTAGTTAGTCACAACACTCTGTAACTTTTTTGTTATTTCCAACAATGATCCTTTAAGGCTTTTTACCTTCTTATTCTTTCCAATTATCTTGTTTAGGGATGTGATCAACTCCATTTGATCATCATCATCAACTTCTTTCCCAAAGCTTTCAAAAATCAATTCAATCTATGATTTCTTTGCTACAATCTCAGGTGTAGGACTGATTTCCTCTTTGCTAGGTGCTTCTTTCTATCCTTGAATCTTTGTACTTTTCTTGATTTTTAGTTTGATTTTATTCTTCTTTCCTTGTTTCTTTCTTTCCTTCTTCAATTGATCTGTCATGTTCTTCTAGAGCCAAATTGTCAACAATGTTCTCAAGGTTACTAAAAAGATTATCATCACTATCCAATGTGATCTTAGTTCCTTCCACATGCATTGATTCATCTTCAATGTTAATTGATGGAGGATAGGGACTCTTCTGATGCTTAGCTTCCTTAGCTTGATCTTCTGCCACACTTGTTGCCATTACCTTTACTATTGTTTTCTTAGTTTCTTTGTTTATCTCTTCATAGTTACCTCCCATTATCTGAAGGGTTATTCTTTTTGTTCTTAGATGAGTACCAAGTTCTTTCATAA
The DNA here is from genome assembly GCA_027943335.1 of Chamaecyparis obtusa. NCBI lineage: Eukaryota > Viridiplantae > Streptophyta > Pinopsida > Cupressales > Cupressaceae > Chamaecyparis > Chamaecyparis obtusa. The sequence continues at coordinate 129,936 of BSBK01009109.1, forward strand.
TTTCTTTAAAATGATCTTCATCTCTGACATCACATAGTTTTCTTACAAAATTTTCTCTGATTTTGTTATCTTCTTCAATTGCTCTCTTTTTCCTGTTAACTAGCTTCTCAAATAGATCATCAGGTATCTTTCCTTTGATTGTATCAAACTTCTTATCTGCTAGGATCATATGTCTCACAACTGCATTCTCCAAGTTTAATCTTTTTGAATAGTTATAAAGTTCATAATACTTGTTCATCTTTGAAAAATCTCCATCATTAATAATTTGTTCATTTACCTTCTCAATCCTTGGTTTCCATGTCTTCTTTTTCACTTGAATATCTTCATCATCTTTGATTTCAGCTATTTTCCTTTGTACTGGGGCTACTACTATTTTCTACCTTTTACCTAGTCCACTAGCCATTTCTTTCACTCTTTTACCAGGTGGAGTTGAGGATGATCTTGTAGACTTCCTAATTTCTTGTTCCTTCTCAACTTTCTCCACTTTCACCATATTTTGAATGTCTACTGACTGATCTACAATTGATGATAGGGGTGGAACAGACAAAAATTCCTTTTGTCTAATGTCTCTAATAGTTGTTGATGTCTGCTTTGCAATAATAAATTCTTGTTTTATCATCCCTATGTCCTTCAGAATTTTCTTAATTGTACTTTCCACTCTCTTCTTTGACTATTTTTCTTCCTGAATAGACTTTGCAGAGTTGAAGTTCTCCTCATAAGTCCCAAATCTATTGCTATGTACATCCAACTTGCTCTTAAGAAAACTATTCACATATTCTTCTACTTCAACTTTAGAAATTTCATAGCCAAGAGGGTCTATGAACTCTACTCTAGGTTCAACTGCTTCAATGTATGTAAAGTCAGTGTCAACCATAAAGCATATCTCATTCTTATACTTTTCAACTATTGACTGAGGGATTCTTGATCTATTCTTCATCAAGTTCTGAAATGTCTTAATTACCAAAGTTGCACTTTCATTGACTTTGTCTAGTGGGTATCTTAGATATACCTTCTTAATTCTATCCATGGTGGTTCTGTTGTCATTCTAGTCATCTCCAATTGTAAATGGAAATCTTTTTATCAAATGGAAAAAAATGTATGTAATCAATGTTGAGAACCTAAACTGTGAATTCTTAGTCTTCTTAATCTTATCAAGATTCTCAAATAATTGAATTCTCAAAATCTCACACATATCCACTTGAATTTTATCAACACACATCAAATAGGTAGCATGAATCATTCTAGATTCCATGTCATCTTCTCTTGAATTAGCACAAAATTTAGATGTTAGGATCTTGCATAAATACCTAACATCATCATGTTGAATCTTTCTAATCACTATACCTCTGCCATTATAAGATGATTTAGTGTTGTCCAATACAAATTTCTTCACATTCTTTTCATTGAATGATATGACTCCAGATTTAGATAAACCAGTTACTTCATGAATTAGGTTAGCTATAATGTCTATCACTTTGTCATCTAACCAAAACTTTCCATTATGTATTTTGCTCAGAATTATCTTAGTGCATTCTTCATCATCAAATTCATACTATAGTGAATACTTTATGATTTCATTATCCTTCAAATGTTCAAACCCTACTTTCAAAGACATATCTTGGTTGTATAGCTTCTCATACTCTTTAGTAAAATCACTATCACTGAGGGTTTCAATTTTACATCCCAAATAGCCTCTAACATTCTCTAAATGTAAGACTACGTCTAGTATGGATGATAATGCTAATTTAGGGTCTTCCTCCAAGGGTTCTACTGGTTCCTTTTTAATCTTAGGTCTGATTCTATCTGTTATACTATGAACTAATGAAACATCCATATCTTCTACAAATTCTCTAACTAACTAATAGATTTGCTTAGTGAAATACCTTAATTTTGTGATTTAGGGCTTTGCGTAGATCTAGCACGAAATTCCTTCACCAAATCTTTGCAAACTGCTTTCAATCACTGCTACTTTGATCTCCTTAACACTTGTATTCACTTTGATGATCAAACAATATTGATCATAAGCTTTTAACCTTTCAATCTCACAAGATTCTGACATCGCATTCAATTCTTTTGTCGCTTCATTCCAAAAAGTTGTTCCTGCTTACCTGCAAAACTTAAAACTTCTTGCGATCTTGCATAACTTCATATTAGCTCATGCACTCTTAACCATAGCATCATTACATCATATACTACCTTACATTAACTGCGCAAGACTCAATTCATCCTATATTAATTTCTACACTATCCTAAGCTCCTATTCTACTACATTCTTCATGAATTAAGTACTTTGAGATGGGTTAGGAAGAGGTTCACTCTTACTATTTGATACTTCACCTTTCTGATTACCTTTAGTGTTGAATATGTCTCCTTGATCTATGGCTTTAACAAACTTCACTTCTTCTAAATTACTACACCAACCTCCTTGATTGTTGCTTACATTCTCATTTCTCCTTGCATGACTTCTAGGATTAGGGTTTCTCATATTGTTCATTCTGTAAAACCTTGTTGTATGATCAAATTTGTTGCATATCTGAAAAACTACATTGTTCCCATATCTCGGTCAAGTTTGGTTGATTTGTGATCTGCAATTCCTGGAAATGTGTCCAACCTTGTTGCATCTATAACATACTACTCCATTTCTTCTATTCATATCTTCAGTAGGTTTCTTATCTGCATGGTTAGTATCTCTAAACATTCTACTATTATTATTATTCTCATTAAATTTAGGCTTACTACATTCAATAGCTCTATGTCTAAAACCATGACAATTATAACAATAACCATTAAGAGGTTTGAATTTTTTACCTGTACAATCTTTCTTCATATGACCAAAAGTATTACATGCAAAACATCTACCTTTAAATTCTCTTTGCATACCTTTAGGTGATTCTTCTTTCTTAGGTGGTTCTTCTTCTTTAAGAATATCCTCAGATTTGTCAGCTTCATCAGATTTCTTTTCTTCTATGTTTTCAGAAACTTTCAGATCTGGTTCCTTACTTTCTTCACTTACCTTGAATGAGTTAAATCCAAGACTAGTTTTATCATAGAATGGCTTTTGATAAGACATTTGTTCATCAATCTTCTCACTAGTAGAATATAGTCTCTCAAGTTGTTTCTTAGACTGAGTAAATTCACCTTTCACAATTGTATTGTATTTTTCAAGTTCAGCATACTGCAATTTGGTTTTCTCAAGTTCAGATGTCACTTTACAAAGTTTAGACTTCAGATCTTCTTTCTCAGATTTTAGATTTTCATTCTTGTTATTTCCATCTTTCAAACTCAACTTTAGATTCACTATGTTTAATTCATGTTTAAGGATCTCATTTTCTTTTTCCAAATTATCATCATAATCTTCAATTTGAATTGTAGATTCCTTTTCTATTTTTAGTTCTTCTAGCTTCTTTTTCAATTTCTCAATGAGGTTCTTTGCATCATCATATTTTCCTTTTAGAGTATCTCTTTCTTCAATAAGTATATCAATCTATTCAAGAGCTTCTTCAAGATTCTTTTGTAGCTGATCCATATCCATAGAGATCTTACTCAAGTTGCTTGTCTTTTTCTGAATGATTCTTTTCCGAGTAACTAGGCTCTGATACCAATTGTTAGAAATAGGGAATACTAAGAGGGGGGTGAATCAATATTATACAAACTTTCACTTTTGCCCAATTATGGATATAACAGATTAACTTGATACATGCATAACAAAGTAAACTAAATAAGATGCATAGAAATAAATAAAATGAACTCATAACACATTATTTGTTCTCGAGGAAACACTGGCCAAGGGAAAACCCCGGTGGGGATGGTACCCACAAATATCCACTAATCAAAAGTATCATGTTAAGGATGTTGACCCTGTTAGGAGCCTGTTACATACATATAGTGTCTCAATTCTGATTAAGGGACTTTAGGCCTTGTTAGAAGCCTCAACCCTGCTAAGAGTTGGTAGGATACAAAATGATTACAAGATGAGCCCACTACCCAAACAAGTTATGTACAATAATATCTGATTACAAAAGGGTAAGGTGCATAACCTTTCACTGATGTCGAATAGATTTCCTATTCTAATCTTTCACATATACAACTTCGCATCACTAGCTTTCGCATACATATGTTATTCTTACTTTTTCATTTTTTACTACTCTTCTACTTCGCATTACATATGCCTTACATTTATACAAGTTATTAGGACTAATAACTCTTACAGTTGGCTTTACTAAACATAAAGAACTTTACAAAATACATTTTTACCCAAGGGTTAACATCTAGGATGTCATCCCTTTATATTATTAAGACATTACTTTGATAAACAAAATAATCCCTTAACTCTTTACTCGTTCTATCTTCTTTCTTTATCATATCAACTTCAGCTCTATCTCTAGTAATACTATAATAACTTCTTGTGTACATGACGTACAGACTTGCGCTCTCAGGTGAGTCTTCAATATGCATCATAGTATCTATGTTCAAGTGTGCAAGCACTGAAATTACTGCAATCGACATTGCCAATCAAAACTGTCTCGGGTTACACTGGAAAAATACTGCACATACTTAGACAATTTTGCTCTACGCTTTGTCATACTTTCTCTCTATCATATGCGGTTTTCATGTAGATCATATGTTTCCATAATGACAACATCTAGATATCTAACTCAACCAAATTGCCAACACATTTTAGCTCAAAACATATAACACCTTAATGCATCTTATTTCATGTTGATTTAGTGTTCATTCAATAGATATAAGGAACTGGTGTAAGATATAACTCATTGAAATTTAGTTCCATACTTGAATTTCTTAGGTGGAGGTGGTGAAATCACCTAATCGAAAGGATGAGGTGTCACCGACTGTTGTGCTTGATCCAACATTTTCATTTGTTTCTTTTCTCTACATCTGATTTCTTATCCTCATGATTTCTTCAATTGTGTTTCTATTTGTATTAACATTTACCTCTGGTGCTCATTCTTTGCAGTCTTTTCTCAAGTAACTAACCTTGTGATAGTGCAAACATTCCATTCCATAATTTGTTTGATTTTGAGATCTTCCTCTCCAATGTTTTCTCATGCAATTTTCTGCAATATGTCCATATCTGCCACATGTTGTGCAATTGACCCAAGTTTTTTAATCCCAAGTGTATGCATTACCTTGCCTTGTCAGTTGATATGTCTTGCTTTGTCCTTTCAGTTTCTAGACTTTCTTCATCTCTATCTTGCATTCTTTTGATATGTGTCCATGCATGTTGCAAGTGCAATAATTCTTTTCCATATAGTGCTTGTTAGGTGACCTATTCATCTTTGATCTACACTCATCTGCTTGATGTCCATGCTTATTGCAGTTATAACAATAACCATCAAATTTAGGAGTGGATTTAGGAATACCTTTTTCTTTGATTTTGTAAACATTTGATGTGTGGCCTGGTTTTCCACAATGATAGCATGAGAGCTTCTTTGGCCTTAGTTTTGTATAGGCACTCTTTTTTTTAGCTTGTCTTGACGACTCTCCCTACTCGATATAGCCTAAATCAGTAGTGTTGTCAAGTCTTCTTTGATTGCTAAGGAATTCATCCATCCTTTTAGTACTTTCTTCAGCCTTCTTAATCATTTCATTATGTTGTTGTTGAATCTTTACTTCATTCTTCAATCTTTCATTTTATTCTCTCAATTCACCGATGTCTTCCAATTTCTTAGTAAGCTCATTGTTTACTCGGTTAACTTCCTGACTCATGACAACCATCTGATTGGAAATCTCAAAATGATGCTCGATGAGTCTCAGTATCTTAGATTCATTTTCTTCCAGCTTTTTAGTCATTTGTCTTTTATCTTCAATAGCCAAATTCCTTTCTTGTTCAGCCTATCTTGCATTATTCATGACATCAATCATTCTAACAATTTGTGTCTCTTGACTAATCTACAATGCTTTAACTTTCTCAGTAAGATGTTGATTCTTTTCAGATAGATCTGATATGGTTCCTTTAGATGCATCAGATATGCTACCAGATCTAGATCCAAATGCCTCAAAAGGATCATCTATCTCTTCTTCATGATAATCAGTCTCATTATACCAAAATTCCATATCCTTCCTTTTAACCAATAACTCTCTGAGTTTTTATTTGGCTTCATTGAATTGTTCAATGTAGATCTGCATGTAGAATTTCTGATTCTCAATAGTCTTGTCAAGCTTATACCTTTTGATGCTTAGATATTTTCTCTTCAATGATTAAACTTCCTTAACAAGAGAATTAGCTCTGATACCAATTGTTGAAATTATGGAAAGATGTGTACTAAGAGGGGAGGGGTGAATCAGTACCCTTAAAAACTTTTTCAAACTGAATCCTTGTAAACACGTATAACACTAACTGTATCAATTATATTTAACATACATTCAAAACATAACTGAAATTTAAATGCATGTAATCTAATCAATAAAGAATTCATGAAACTTCATACACATGACAGTTGTATTTTGTTATCATAGAAACCCTTATTAGAAGGTAAAAATTGGGGTGGAGATGACACCCACAAAGCTTCACTACTATAGTAACAAATTTTTTGGTTAAGGCTACAAAGATTTGGATCACTTCTGGTGATCTTACCCTATTAGGAGTAATAATGAGATCAACTAGATCTACCTGGTTAGAGGATTTTAGAAACACAATCAAGTGTGCACTCAGTTAAGAGATTTACAAAAGAACTGTTAAGTTCACTCTATTAAGAGATTTAAGGTCTGCTACAATGGTTCAAGAGTAACAGTAGGATTGATTTGTAAATAGAAACTTAACATGCCTGATATCAGTTATCACCTTAATGTGATTGATCTCTTCTCTGAATTCTGCTCAGTAGCCTTCTATTTCTAATAAACTATATGCTATGCCAATACTTGTCAATCATAACCCTATCTGATCTTTAGATGTCTTCCAATGGTGGCTACTACATGTGTGGTGATACATGTCAAAATGACATCTTTACAAATTTTATATCAAACTGATTTGACCTAATTAGGATTTAGACTCTATCTTAGAAAACCTAAGATCAACGGTAGAAAGGAATAACCTAGATCATCTTTACATAGGAATCATCAATAATTAAATGATTACATCCATATTAAATTTTGTCTCGATCTTGGTAAACCATTTTCTAATCGGTGTAAACTATTTGCCTTGTAGTTTGTGCCATTCCAAACTGCTATGTCATTTCCTATTTCACTCGGTGTATACTACATTCATTAGTTGGTAATTAACTAGTCCTCAATTCATATGAATTCTTGGTGACTACTGTTCTCGGTACTCAGTGGTCATCTAGCTTGGTAAGAGTGCTCAGGATAAACTCTATTTAGTTAACATGATAATGATCTACCTTGTGTTCTTCTTAGTTTCTAGGCTCCGTGTATTGACCAACTATCCTATCTTATCTCCTTTACCGACTATATGACTAAATGGTACTAATGAAAACCATTAATGCACTTTAGTAGTAACATGAAAATCTATGTGTGGATAGATCACTTCCCTTTTCACAAATTGCATATCTAGGAAGGAATATGCCCCACTATGTTCAAGAGGAGACTTAAACACAAGTGGTACAATTATCCTTCTCTAAAATATGAAATTGATGAAAGTAAAATGATAACATATAATAATGTAAATAATTAACTAGGAAAGTCATTGAAAAATTGGTAAAAAAATACTGTAATAGACAAATTGTGATTTAAAACTAATAGAAACAGAAATAGAAACCTAGAGACAAAACTGGCATATGGAAGAAATCTAAGCTAAAAATGTCAGAATACTCCCGATCTGATCTGACAACTATATAACCTATTTACACACATAGAAAAATAGGGAAAAAATTTTAAAAAGAGGTTTTCTTTGGTCAAAACCCTATTTAAGAATCAACATTAGAAGTGAAATGAAATTGCATATAGGAAAGTAAATAAGAATGAAATTAATAAATTTACCTTGCACAAACCCTCATGAATGGATGTAGAAATCACTCATATTAATGAAGATGATTGAATGTGCATGAGATCTAAAGAGTTGACCTAGGAATGAAATGTAGTATCAAGGATTCCCTTACAAATTCATATATTTATGAATGCCAATCCTAGATCTTGAATGTAGATATGCTTGATAACACTTACAAATAAGGAGAGAGAAGAAAGAATGAAGGATGGACCTTCTTGCTTGATTGATAATTCCTCTACTTGGCCATCATGGGAGAGAAACTTGCATCATATGGAGAAGATTTCCTTTGACTTGAATGATATTGAATAATTGGATACTTGGATATCTTTATCTTGGATGCATGTATCCAAATCTTGAATCTAATTGCTCTTTCTTGCTTGAAAACCCTATATCTTGATTTCTAAAATGTTTTCACTTTATCTTCATATGCAAAATTAGGAGAGATAGGGGGTTCTTATAATAACTCCATTATTTCAGGATTCAAATTTTATCCAGACCAACCACAAATAAAAAACCCCTAAGGAATTCCCAGCATTAGGCTTGAGGCAAAGTTTGGGCCCAAAACCCATGGACATGTCTCCATTGGTGACATGTCCCATGGAAAATAGGTCTAAGTTTAAACTAGAGCTTGGGGATAGTGAAAAGGAGTAGGAAATAGAGAATCATCTTGCCAGGATCAAGCATAATGGATATTCAGACCTCAAAACTCCCAAAATAGTTCTAATAGATCCTAATGAAGTATCAAATCATGAGTGCTAACTTTTAGGATAGTACATCTTAGCCCCCACTTTAGCAGGAGTATGAGACAAGCTCATGCTCACAATAAATTAGATCAATGCATAAGAATAATCTTATCAAGGTCAAGGATACAAAGAAACATAAAGCCCCTAAGTGACTTAAGTCTTCATCAAATCCTAAACCAAGATAAAAGAGGCATCACTCAAAAGAAAGAAAAAGGTGAGAAAAGAGAAAGAGAGGCATGATCACTAGCCTAGTAAGATATTTCCTTACTATGGACATATAAAGGGAAAATATTATATAATCTATGGCATTAAAAGTATAGAAATCTATTTTGTGCTAGTCAATCCATCAAAGAGGATTAGTCCTTAAGGAAAGCATTGTCTCTATTAAGGGATCTGACAAGGAGTGATCAGGCCTAAGGAAAGCATTGTCTCCATAGGGATCAACAAAAGAAAGATAAATCCTTAAGGAAAGAATTGCCTCTATTAAGGGATCTAGAAAATCAATTAGGCCTAAGGAAATCATTGTCTCCAAAGAGATCAAAAGATAGGAAGGTTGGTCCTTAAGGAGATAATTGTCTCTATTAAGGGATCTAGAAAAGCGATCAGGCCTACGGAAAGCACTGTCTCCAAAGGGATCAAAATATAGGAAGATCGGTCCTTAAGGAAAGCATTATCTCCATTAAGGGATCTAATGAAAATATGAACACAAGGAAAGCATTATCTCCATTAAGGGATCAAATGAAAATATGAACACAAGGAAAGCATTGTCACCTTGGCTATCCATGAGAGATATTTCATTGAATCATTGTGTGTCCCTGGAAAATGTGAAACCAAGAGCGGAGAATATGCCCCTATGTTAAAGAGATTTCAAGTTCCTTAAGGGGAGAAATGGCTTTAACGAAGCATACATGCACCCAAAAGAAAAATTTATACTATGAGATGCCCCCAAGAGAGGACAAATCAAGGGAAATAAAAACATGACAAATGAGAGAAAGGAAGGGATCTACTAACTCTTCCAGGGTCAATATGATCATATGATAATATATAAGATATTATATCAAAATAAAATGTCATCATTCCTCAAAGGTAGAAAAACTACAGACACAATGGAATAATGTCACATAAGAGTTACAAAGAAGATTCTTTTTAGGTCAGAATCATAGAGACCAAAAAGAATAGGTAGCTACCATTTTGCATCATATCCAATTAGAGAGCATAAAATTCACATTTATGAATAGTGGCACATGCATGACATAACATGTAATGATATATAGAATAAGTGAGATACAAATAGATAAATGTTACAATGGATCGATTCCTTTATCACCTTGTGCTAATGGAGAAGGGTCATCTAAAGAAATCTAAACAAAACATATATCAAGTAGAACATCATGGGGGAAGCACATATGTATAGAATCCACTACATAAGAGGAGATATTCAAGCATGTCATTTGCCCCCCCCCCCCCATCTCATTTTGTAGTGTTTAGGGAAGGTGGAAAATATGAAAGAGGAATAATATCAAGCATGGTAGATGAAACAATAGCTAATTCCAAACAAGAACCATGTTGTGAAGATGGGTCACTTTATTCATCACTAGGAATAAGAGATAATTTCTTTGAAAAAATAGCTAGTAAATCATGATTAATATCAATAAGCTCATATATGTCATTAGAATCACTAGCATGAATATCATCGTTATTTTGCATCAGAACATCAAAATCATCATTATCAAGAGTATCTTATTCATCCAAATTTATTGTAGTAGAATCTAATATACAAATAGCATTATCATGTTTATTCAATTTCATCTTTTTCAAGTTAACTTCATCCTTTGGTTCAAGTGGCTTAGTCAAAAGGAATTAAATCATCTGTAGATGTTTTGGGTGAAGAAATATTTTGAGAAGCACATTGACGGGATCTAGAATGACATTTACACTAGCATTCATGATCACAATGGATATGCTTGGTTTTGTATGGAATTGGGTTTGGTTCAGTATCAATCAATGTTGGGTCATTTGCTTCATTAGGAGGAACAAAATGAACCATGTTGGGTTGAGAGATAGATTCAAGAGAACATTTATAAGATATAGGAGGTGGAACTGAAGCATATATAGGAGGTGTAGGTGGTGTAGGAAGAAGTCCGGGTCCAATGAAAGGAGATGGAAGATCCTTAGGATTTTGAAGCTCACAAATCTTATAGATTTTGTAGTTCTAATATGATTGATAGAGATTATCTCTACGAGGTTCAATTGGTTGAGGTGTAGAAGGCCAAAATAAATCAAGGTCAATAGACTCTCTAGGCATTAAAGGATAATAAAGACTATGAATAACAGACATGATTTGTAAATTATGAGGAAAATTAAAATACTTATGTATAAGATATGTTATAGCTTTCATAGAGGTAAGCCAAGGAAGACTGAGTTTGACTTGAAATTGATAAGAAGTTGTAATGACAACGAAGGTAACATATAAGGTTTTATCACAAACTTAAATGGTAAATGTAATAGAACCATGGGTAGGATAAAGGAAACCATTGAAATTTTGGATCATCGCATCATATTTATCATAGAAATCATGTTACAATTGTCTATTGTAAAGATTTTCTCTGGGTTATCACATTTACCATGCAATTAGGGTCAATAAGGACACCATGAGAGTAGAGATCATTAACCTTTGCAACAATATAAAGAGGACCATCGAGTGCTTTAATTGTCTCACTAGGTTCAAAGGTAATGCAAAGCTCAAGTTCAATTTTGGTTTTAGGTTGGAGTTAGGATTGATCAATGAGGTTGACAATATTACTAGCTTCAACAAACTTATCATCATAGTCAACAACATGAGTGGAAGAAGGAAAAGACTAGGTAGATTCAATGGTATTGGTCAAATTAGGTAGAAAGAGATTGGTATATATTTGCAACTTTTAGTTGGGAGGTGCTACAGATTTATTTCCTATATCATTACCAACCTCAATAGATATAGAATTAGAATCAATGAGGTCTGAATAACAGATTTCAAGCGGAAACACCTTTTAGTATCATTACCAGGTTATGATTTTGACAAAAAAAATTATGTCAAAGGACTTAGGAAAAGGTTTGGATGTGTCAATCGGTTTAATAGGAGGAAGAGTTAACACTTTAACATTAATCAAATTCAACATCACATTATACAAAGATTCAGAAAGCTAAGTAAAAGTATGAGAAGCTCTAAAAATATATGACAACATAACCACACCTTTGGATGTTGTTGCCACTTGCTCATCAACATTGTTAGATGAATTATTGATATGAATAAAGTTATTTGGTTTTTGAAAATTGTTAAAGTTGTGGGATGAGGAACCACTCCTATGAACCAAAACCATTGGAGTGGTGCTCTCAAACTATCTCAATTAAATTTGATAATTATGAACCACTACACATAATTGAGTGAAAGAGGAAAATTCAAAAAGAAGAATCTTATCTCTAATATCTTTTTGTAAATTAGAAATGAATTTTTTTTTACATCAATATCAGACACGGGATAAGAAATATGAACATGCAAATTATTAAATATACCAACTCAAATCAGTCACTTTTTCTTTAATTCCTTATTTACAATGCATTAAGTTAGATAAAGAAATCTTAGGACCAATATTGTTTTAAAATTTATGGATGAAAGAATTAGAAGTCTTCTAAAAGGAGTCAATAGAATAAGGAAGAACAAAACAATACCATTGCAACTCGGTTGACATCCCAGTCAAAATTACCAACTGAGGGAAAGAAGTTTTGCATGTAGAAAAATATACAAACCAGTAGAGAACCAAACTTACATGTATTAGTCTTTGTCATCCTTATAGTTCTCATATTCTCTTCTAAATGTTTCAAAAGAAGCTCGACGAGGTCAAATTGAAAACCTTTCTTCACAATCTTTTAGGCTATATATATGGCTCCACAAGGTATATTATTCAGCCTGCTTGATTGAAATATTTTGTAACCGACTACATAAGCTCTTAACCTTATCTCAAGATTAATAATAGTGTTGACTCTCATACCTCTTCCATCCCATTCTTCTCCTGTAAGCTTCTCAGTTTCGGTCCTTGGTGTACTCCTTATGGCTTTCACTTTATCAGTAACGTGGTAATCGGTGACTACATGTATAATTTCCTTTGTGATTTTTATCGGCTCATCTAGCCATAACTTCCCTTCATGCACTTGAATCGAAACAACCCTAATCCACTCTATTTTGAACTCTCTAGGGAAATACGAGGCATTCATTAATCCCTTCACCTCTAGATGTTTATGCTCATCTTTGAGCTTTCTATCCACACTCAACTCCTAGTAGGTGGATTGAAGATCAAAATCTCTGATTTCACCGATCTTGCAGTGGATGTAAGTGCAAATGTCTTGAACCAGCAAAACCCTAGGTGGAATACTTGAAAACGCACCGATTTGGTCAATTTGTGATGCAATCTCGGGGTGTAGTTTATATTTTGGTTCATCACAAGTTGCAAACTTTATTAATGTGACCTTCTTGTCACTTCCAGACTTAGTTTTCATGACTTTGGATGAAGATGCCATCATTTCTAAAATTTAGGGCTTCACAAATATTACTGTAAACAAACTCAGTGACTAAGAAACTTACTTTTAGATCATGATAGACTTGCTCGGGAACTCTTCAAGTCTTTACTCAAAGCTCTAGAAATTCTTCGCTCAAATCTACTCAAGTCACACTAGATTCTCTCGTGATCGTTGTGTGAAAAATGACTAAGTCCATCATGTATTTATACTCAAATTTTCATTTCTTGCTCAAACTTTCACATTTAATGCTTTACCTACCACAACTCGGTAAACATAGTTGTGCTCAGTTTACAGGTTAAAATATTTTAGCTCAGTTAACACTTAGATGTTACTCGGCTGATACAATGACTTGGTTAACCTTGCCAATATTTACCGACTAGCAAACATTTACTCGGTCATGCTTTTACCAATTGTACACAGTTTAAGTTCTAAACATGTAATCCCATAGTGCATCTTATTTCATGTTGATTTGGACTGAATCTACTAGATATAAAGAACTATTGTGAAATATAACCGATTTTAAATTCAATTCCATACATACCTTCATTGATTTAGGTGGAGGTGGTGATATCACCTAATCCAATGGATGAGGTGTCACCAACTTCAGTGCTTGATCCAGCATTGTCATTTGATGTTTTTCTCCACATTTGATTTCTTATCCTCATGATTTCTTCAATTGAATTGCCATTTGTATCTATATGTATCTATGGTGCTCGGTCTTTGCAATCCTTGCTTAAGTGACCGACCTTGTGACAGTGCAAACATGCCATACCAGTACTTGTCCAATTATGAGATCTTCCTCTCCAGTTATTTCTCATGTAGTTTTCTGCTACATGTCCATACTTGCCACATGTTGTGAAATTAACCCAAGTATTGTAATCCTATGTATATGCATTTCCTTACCTTCTCGGTTGATATGATTTGTTTTGTTCCTTCAGTGTCCAAACTTGCTTCATCTTTGTCATGCATTCTTGTGATATTTATCCATGCATGTTGCAAGTGCGACAATGTTTCTCCATATAAGGTTTCTTAGGTGTCCTATTCAACATTGATTTGCACTCGTGTGCCTGATGTCCATACTTGTTACAATTATAGCAATAACCATTAAATTTAGGAATGGATTTAGGAATACCTTTTGCTTTACTTCTGTAAACATTTGATGTGTGGCCCGATTTTCCACAATGATAACATGATAGCTTCTTTTGCCTTGGATTATTGTAGGCATTCTTCTATTCAGCTTGTCTTGATGACTCTCCTTTCTTGATGTAGCCTAAACTAGTTGGCTATCAAGTCTTTTCTAACTAATTAGAAATTCATCTATTCTTTTAGTACTATCTTCAGCTTTCTTGATCATCTCATTATGTTGTTGTTGCATCTTTACCTCATTTTTCAATATTTCATTTGCCTCTCTTAATTCACCGATGTCTTCCAATTTCCTTGTAAGCTCACTGTTTACTCGGTTGACTTCCTCACTTATGACAACCATCTGATTAGATATTTCAAAGTGATGCTCGGTGAGTCTCAGTATCTCACATTCCTTCTCTTGCAACTTGTCAGCCATTTGCCTCCTATCTTCAATAGCCAAATTTCTTTCTTGTTCTTCCTGCCTTGCATTATTCATGACGTCAACCATTCTGACCATTTTTGTCTCTTAACCAATTTGCAAAAATTTTACTTATTCAATAAGATGTAGATTCTTTTTAGATAGATCTGATATGGTTCCTTCAGATGCATCAGATATGCTACCAGATCTAGATCCAAATACCTCAAATGGATCATATATCTCTTCTTCATCATAATCAGTCTCA